>WSYH01008288.1:0-29754 GCA_036426205.1 Ascaphus truei
GAACACAGACTAGCAAGTGGTTTTACAACCGCTATCACATACAATGGCTGGCGGTCTGTAGACAAGGATACATAATCCAAAAAACTTGATGTATATAACACAAAACGAACAGAAATATGTTTAAATAAACTAGTACACAAGCTCATGGACAAACAAACAATCTAATAGAAATAAACCCCAACTATAACTATGATATAAAACCCCAATTGAGTAGACCGACTGTGTTACAAACCAAAAATATATACATAATATTAAACAGAAGTAAACACAGTCAAATTGCAAATAAAAACACTCCACATGGCCTGATATACCAAAACACAATACAACGTTTTAGCAAATCACAAACTCATATTATTAGCCAACACGCGTTTTCCACCCATAATGGTCCTTTACTACAAGCTGACAATTGGCATACCCAGTGTGACATATGACCTCTCCCCTTGTACAACATATAAATAGTGCCCCAAACCCCCACAATGCAATCTGTTCATTAGTGCTCAAGATGAGGAATATCAAGTTCTGTAAAGTGGCAGTCTGCTTGCTAGCCAATGCCCAGTCTGTCAGTCTCGTGTAGATACACCCCCAACAGCTGTATAGGACGGAACAATGAGGCCAGTCGTGGAGTTATCACATAGGTTTGCTCATATTTCATGTGTAGCTGCACCATAACTATTGCTGACTCATCAATCCTGTGTCCTTATCAGTTGTAACGCTTTAGCGTGTTCGGTTCTGTAGACATTCATGATGCGATTAGTAATGAAGTACCCGCTTCGATCCAACCTCCATGCCAACCTTCTATAAATTTTGGATGACGCAAACAAGCGCAGATCTCCTCGTTGATTCATTGCGACACAGTACGTGCGCCTAGTCTCCCCTGCGGTCCTGCAGGCATAGGGGGGTTAGTTGACTTTCTTTCTCCGTTTTCAACATCTGACTGACCGTTCATCAGTCCGTGTCAACTGAACTTGGAACGTCAAATCGGATGTCTCATCATGTGCCGTCTAGTTCGCGCATGTGCAGTGTGGTCCCGATCGACTTCTCTCCCCTTCTGTGATTGGGATGCAAAAGCGAGACCAGCTTGTAAAGTCATTGCAGCACAGCGTAAGCAGTCTCCCTGCGGTCCTCGCAGGCAAAAGGGGGGTGTTGATCTTCCGTTTTCATATCCATTCACATCATCTTTATCTGTCATGATGCAGTGGGGGAGGATATCTTCGTCACACGAGTCCCGATGTGAACAACGAAGTAAAAAGGGGGGGGGGGTTCTGAATCGCATACACCTTTTGAAAAAGATGTATGCCATATACAATCTTACTGTGAAAAGTTATACAATAAATAAGCTAAAAAACGATTGGCTCTTGTCAGTCTTTTCAAAACATAACCCCAACAAGGTGTTTCATATGACCATTTATTTAATATAACTAATCAGCAGGCAACGGCCAATGGCAGCAACCTAGGCAGCAAAAAGGGTTTATCTTCCAATTGCAATGAAAGAACGAGCTCAATGAACAAAACAATCACCCAGCATCCCAATGGCGAAAATACGGTCACTAATGTGCCTGGGATCCGACAGGACTCCCCTGTATAGGAAAAACACCTTGTCGCCTGCACCTAGCTTTTTCATGTCAAGATCACAATGAATTCACAATGACCCATTGTTTCATGACGACCATTGTGCTCGAATCGTAGCAACTATGTTTGATTGAGAGCAGTCTCCTCTGCACGATGTAAGGATTCTTACTATTATTTCTATAAATCTGGTTTTTAGCTAACGACTTGCTCCTTCCTAATTAACATAGTCCACAGGACATTTAAAATATGTATAGACTAGTGCTTTGTAGTGGGGCCAGGTGACATCCCGCTCTTTACATTTACTGAACAGATCTGCCCACTCCACTCCTACTGGGTGGTCAAACACTTATCCCCCTCCCCCGATGTTCAGAACCGGGTACTTAGATATAAGCGCACCGGCCGGCCCGCAGAGACATCACTGCTTGCGTGCCGGAGGAGGAAGTGAGTGCGGGAGGGCCACCACAACGCGGTGCAAGCTGTGGATTCCCCGCACCAAGCCTCCCAGGGCCGGCCACTGTGCTGGTCGGTTCAACAGCACAAGGGGGTCTGTTTGGAGCTGAATCGTGGCCGGCAGCGCAGAGTACATCACTCTGCAGGGAGACATCTGTGGCCAGACTCGTTCCTAACAACGCGGTTTTTTAAATGCCTATGATTATATAGTGCTCCACTTTTTCCATCCCCGGAATGACGACGCTGCGGTTTTTATATTGTATAAAATGCCACTTCTAATTAGCATAGTTCCTTTTATAACTATTGTTTTTAATGTTGCGTAGGACTATCGTTTGTTTGTTGTGATTTATAGGGTTAGAACTGCTTCCCCTACAGACTGTTGCTATATCGTGTTGTTGTTGTGTCTTTCTTTTTTCACTAACTGGTCTGTTTCTGTCAGGCCAAGTGTGCAGATCACATGAGGACGTAACAGGACTTACTGACTTTGTGGGCCACCGGTTTTCACCTCAGACGTATGACATAAACACAAAATAGTGAGCCCTCAACATTTGGTCCAGACCAAAGACCATGTGGTACACTACTAAAAGATTTCATATATCCCCAGCCCCCTTTAATAAGTATGTCCTCTAGATTTCTCCCCCAGTTTATAAGCAAAACTGGGAAATCCCCTTACAGACCTCCTTTAGTATATATTCGTTGTCTGTAGTATTCCATGCTTTTTGAGGTTTTTTTTTAATAAAACCACTGGCAGTGTGTGAATTACCTTACAACATGTCAGACGAGTCACTTTTTAGAAGTTGATTGCGGGTTGGTTAAAGACCCATGATAATTTCAGATGTGTGACCCCTCTCAACACATCTAAATCCTCAATCAGGGGAAGAGGATCGACCTCGGACAAACTACTGCACATGCGCGACATTGCAAGCACCAGATGAAATCCGTGCGTTACAACTGTTAAGCGACCCGGACTGATTGACGTACAGCAGGATGATAAACGGAAGATAACTAACCCCCCTATTCTGCCAGGACTGCAGGGAGACACTGGACGCACAGTCGCAGCCAGCTCACGATTAGTCTGGCTTTTTGGGTTCCAAAATTATAGAAGGGTGAGAGGATCAGAGTCGGATAACTACCGAAATGCGCGGACACCTGAGACTCAGATTGATGACATCAGCAGATGGATGCAGGCATACACACCGAAATGATGAGAATGTTCAACTTCCACGAGAATGCTAAACACCTGGTTGGGGTTATCTAATAAGAGATACAGATGGATTGCTATGAAGAGAATCGCAATGAATTCCATCAGCACTAATCCGCAACAGATTGCATTTGTGGGGGATTTGGGCACTATTTATAGGTTGTTATAAGGGAATGTATTATGTCCATTGTCACTGTAAAGACCATTATGGTCGAAACGTCGTGTGGCTCAATAAATGAGTTTGATTTTTAAACCCGTTGTGCCCTATGTTCCTTTGTTCATCGTTCAGACTGATTGCAGGCTTTTGTGCAAACACTGCACTGGAGCACCGGCTATAACTATCATTATGTTTCTTTTTTCGAGGTGTGCACATTTCTCTATATATTGTCTGATATAAAAACCACACGAAAATACCACAAATATCAGCCAAAATAAACTACAACAAATACTAGTCTTAAAAGGGACACAAGCTCTATATAATCATTCAGTCCCTGGGGATATCGGGGACTGCAAGGATTACATCCAGAATGGTTCCGTCTACTCTACTAATTCGTAGTTCCCTATTATGTAGTCTTTAATTGCTCGTGATTCCCTTTCAATCGCCCATGAGATTATATAAGAGGACTCACAAAACAGTGAACATCCCTTAAAATGTTTAAACAGAGGTGGGTAAGGGCGTATAGGTTAAGGAAATTTTCTAATCGAAAATCAATCTTGATGACATTTCATAGTATTACTCATTGCTGTGTTATTATGATTCCTAATCACATACTATATCTTTTGGTTTTCCAATGTACTGAAACCCACACTTACATTGCAACCAAAAACACACCATGAGTAGTAGAACATTGATAAAATGTGGACTTTGTAACTCTGTTTAGTAGCAAAAGAGACAATTTGCTTATTAGTTACATATTCAGGCACACTTTACACTTGTTGCACTTATAGTTGCCCCTTAGTCCTAATGTGATCTCATAGTGCATCTTTAATAGGATCAGGGCGGGGAACTGACTAGGGTCCAACAACCTTTTTCTTTTTGATTTTGTGCTCTTTTATTATATACAATCTTAGTTTAGGGTAATTAATGAACCAAACTGGATCCAAAGTATTAACCTTCCAGTGGTTATGTATAGTCCTTTGGATGGATCGTTGATGCCTTATGTTATATCACTACTGTAATAAACACTGGAAAACACTATCTTTCTTGGCCTGATTTGCAAAGTGTACGATTTACATCAGTTGACTTAGATGCGGTGACAGCCACGGCGTTGGTCACAGTGATCACCCATCTTGCACTGTTTCTTTTTGACCTTTTTTATCCTTTTTTAAAACCCTTATATTTAACAAACAATTCTTTCTTGGAAAGGTTAGCTTTGTCCATGGCATTCTCAATGAGATCTTTAATACTCTTTTTGCAAGAAACGTTCTTTGAGAAATGATGCCTTCGTTTGAAAGTGCTCATCATGTACAATTTCTTTAAACACCGTAACAAATTGGTTAAAGGAATATTATCAATCCAAAGTTTAAAATGTCAACTGGACGGAGGATGTATGAATTCACATTATCTCCTTGAAGAAAGTCTTAGTGCAAATCTGATCAGACTCAATTAAAAAATTTCAAGATCAAGATAATGCACTAGTGATACTATCTATTCTCCCACTAAATTTCAAATTGAATGTATTGTATTTAATTTAGCATATATTCAGGAGAAACCTCATCACCGTCCCAGATAACTAGGACATCATCTATGTACCCCTCCTCCATATAATTAATTGAGGAGGAGGTGCCTTGCCACTTAATTTCTCCCACCACCCCAATATATAGTGTTTGCAAATGAAGAGGCGAATTGGCACCCATTGTCTCCTGAATAACAGAACTTTTCTGCTATCTAGAAACTAGGCACTTTGTAAGGAGCACAATAGACACCATCACAATACGTGCTTAGACCAACACGTCAAGACTTGATATCCAACATATACACTGACATTTTCCCAGAAGGAAGAGAGTTGGTAGAATGATATTAGAAAATGGGAGGTCTGATTTAAGGGTGCCCATATTACCCTCAATCCTGGGTGGGACATTTGGGAAGCCACAGCATCAGTCACTATGAATTATTATTATTAAGGAAAACAGTACAAGCTGCTGTACAGGTGGTATAACAAAATCTATGGTGAGGTGTCTCATGTGTTTTAGGAGGGTGCGGGCAGGTGGGCACATTCCTACGTACTTGGTGGACCTGTACCACAGTAAAAACACTATGGAATAAAAAAGATTGGACGCGGGCGTTTCTTTTTGAATATAATTAAATGTGTAGTGTGAACCAATAAAACAAATGTGTCCACCCAAAAATACGTGTGATATCTACAAACAGTAATACCTCAAATAATTATGTGCAACAATAAGACCTTCACCACAATACAATAAGTGAAAATAATTGGTGTTATAATGGGAATGTATAATGAAATATCTGCTCAACACCCTTTAGTTGGACCGTTCGCTTGTCCAAAAAGTTGTTTGTCATTTTCCAGGCTAGGGGAGCGCTGGTGGATCCCGTAATTGATCTATATAAAGAAATAAAATATGGTGTTGACAATAATAAAATGTTCCTATATAAGAAATGTGTTGGTCTCACTCACAATTATATATATAAATATAGCATATCACAGAGAATTGCTATGAAATAATTACAGCGATTGTTAATGATAATGTAGAGAGGTTCTTAGCAGTCGGATATTGACTGTGTGAGATGAGTAGACCAGGACGTAGTGTACAGTAATACAAGACTATGCACTATATAGCAACTATATAAAGACTTAAACTGTTGGGCTCATAATGTCATACAGTAATACTCTATGTGCGGTAAGTGTTAATGCTACTGGTGCTCCCCCCTCCGCACTCTCATACCCTTTTTATTGTCTTTTACCCACCAAACCACCCCTCACCCATTCCCTTTTAACTTTCTGTACCCCATAACTGTAGGCAAATAAAAAATATGTTGATTCTTATTATTGTTTCATGATTAAGAGGACGGCAGGGGAGACAGGGTCAGCCAGATAACCATGGCCCGGGGGCATTTCTAGCTTTCCTCAAGCTTCACTAGCTGGAAAATAGGCCTATGTGGAAGGGTGGGGGACGAGTGACAGAGCGTTATTGCAGCATACCTTTTTGTACCAAACCTTCAGTATCATTATTACCTTTTGTAAATGATATAGTTTCCTGTTGTATCAGTAAGTAGTTAGTGCTAAAGTTACCATATTTCATTAATAAAGCTACATTAGACCTACATCAGCAGTGTTGACAACCACGGTGTGTGCTGTCACTATATAAAACAAATGCTTTAATATTTGATTGATATCAAGCATTTCTCACAGGTGTGTTACCACCCACAACCACCCCACTCCCCTACAGGGCATATGCCCCCTTTTCAGCACATAATGTTTGAAAGATTTCAGTACGTACGTTCATAAGAGGCAGTCTACATTGAAGATAAAGTGTGTACTAAAGTGATGACAAAGTGAGAATATTGACGTAAGGGGGGGGGGGGTTGAAAATTTGGTCTGCTTTCCGCCGTACGGTAGCAGGTTCACCTGTGGACTAGACTGCTCCCGGAGGTCCCTTTCAGGTTCAATGGTGCTGACGGATAGCTGGAAGGCGCTGGAGACAAGTGAATAATTCGGACACAGGTATCGTTCTCACTCACTGGTCTGCTTAAATGGGCACAGCATCAGTTCTTATAGCCCTTTCGGGTTTTGTCACATAGTACAATTCATTCGGTTGCCAAGTTGCCATGTACACGTAACAGAAGCCAGTTTCCTTAACAATGCCATATTCCTTTCATTTACCCCCCAGCCCATCGTTATTGCTATAGTTATGCTTAACAATGCCATATCCCTTTCAGCTACCCCCAGCCGAGCTGTCGTTGCTATAGTATCCTTACAAAGCTATATTTGTCAGCTAACCCCCAGTTGCCGTGGCTATCGTACATTGCTGACAAGACAGTTTGAATTATCAGATTCTGGTCAAACAGGATATATGGGGCTTGATCTCAGCAAGGAGCAACTGTATTAGAAGTGACTTTGCTCTCTGTGTTAAAACAGAGTTCCTATACTTTTCCTACAACTATACACTTGACCTGAGCTGACAAAAATGGAGCATATATTCTTAAACATATAAACTTAGGACCCCTACCAAAAATATACATTACAATTCCCTCCTTTTGTCATAACATGACAGCATTGCAAAATAGGAGGAGCACATAGTTAATACAGTTGGTGTAGCCAACGGTGTTTTCTCTAAAATCCTAGCACAACAACACATAATTTGTACATCACAACTAGCGCATTATGACGACTAAAGGATTTCTGAGAATTGGTGGGGGCTTTATTCTACTGGGAGCGATTGCACAAAACATCCTTGCATGCATCTTTCATACTGCATTACTCAAATGGCAAAACAGACAAAATGGCTGCCATGGTCAAAATGGGTGGCTTCGTTTCTTTCCGTGTGGTTGACTCACCCCCTGTGTGACCTCCCCGCCTTCCTCATATCCAGTCTTCTCAGTACCCACCAATCCTTAAGAGACAATCTATTAAAGAACAATTAACAATTTCATTGTCCTGCTGGACCAGTTATCCAATTCTGCATGACTTTATTCCTTTTCGGGCAACATATCGGCCCAGTTGATTTCTTCTTCGGTCCTCTTCTTCTGGGGGACTGCCGACATTCTTCATCACCGAAAAGAGACATAGCGTTGGTGGGGGATTGCAGCGTACTTCTGGACCGTTTTGCTGTACTTAAACACATACACTACCGACACACTTTATTAAAGTGTGGCCGGTACCGCAAGCCGGGAGATTTCCGGCTTGCTAGTGGCCGCCCCTCGGCGTGCCGCGCGTCATAGACGCGCGGTCACGCGTCTTCGGGAGCCTGCGCCCCCTGCACGCGCGTCCAGGGCTCCCCGAGGGACCCTGGTGTCCGCGATCGCGGGACGGCGGCAGGGGGTTCCGGGGACCCGGCGGACCCGGCAGCGGTTAGGGAGAGCGCCCGATCGGAGGGGCTCTTCTCCGCTGCTTCGGCGCGCGCCGTCACACCTCGCGCGCGCCAGGCTACTGCTGCGGCCAAGAACGGGCAAATGCTCGAATAAACTTGCCGCAGCAGTACATAGAGAGCAATGAGTAGGAAGACAACACATACAAAACATCCGCCAGCTTCGCTTCCAGAGAACCAATCCAACCACCAAGTCCCATGGATACCCTCCCTCATCTCTACTTTAAACGCTGGAACCACTCTTCCTAAATAACATGACCTGGTCTGGTGCAGGGTCCTCTATCTACCTTCTAACACAAAATCAATAACTTCCCTAGGGCAAACTCATATTTCTACACCTTCATAACAAATTTCTCATATACAGTATGGTTCTACAAGTGTCTCCTAACATATTGTCTTTTTCCAAGGGGTTAAATATACTCGTGTTCTTTGGGTGCAACCTATTGGTTGTGGATAATACATGGGTTACATGCAAACATAAATATGGGTTTTGTTTACCAGGATTCCATTATTAATGAAAGAGTGTGCAATATATACTACACAGACAATAAAACAAAATAAAAATTACTAAACAAAATATACCTGTTACTCACCCTATCATCTTTGTGTGTACACTACTTACACAAACCTAATAGAATTACATTATAATTAAAAATAAAAAACCTGTAAGAAAAAAGGATTATATAAAAAAAGGTTCAAAGTTCATATGTTGAGGCCCGGACTTTTGCCTGTGTCTTTCTCCTCCGTTTGTTATTGGCGGGGATTAAAACATACATTTGTATTCTGTTGCAGCTGTATCTTTGGCTTTTCCACCTTGGCTATAGTTTAACTTGAAGCAACTGTGGGTGGTGCTGGGATAAGTTACACGTGCGTAACGTGGATCCAGGAAGAGACCTCTGCCACTTTAATTGCTGTAATGGTTGTAGTAAGTAGTAGTAGGGTCTTTCATCTGGGATGAAAAAACGTTCTTGCGTAGGAATGCATGACATACCCGTCTGAGTAGGTGCACTTTCAACTTTGACTTTGCCTAGAGAGACTCAGAAATATATTAGTTGCATACTAATTGTTTTATTACCAATAACAGTCCCTAATTATTTCTTAAAACTACTGTATAGTCATAAATCATCCTATAAGTATTTTCATAAGGAGATCATTTATACCTAAGAATAAATTCCTGTATCAATTTCCTTACCACTGTCTTAGCGTCCCCATATAGAACAGGAGTAGAACTTTAACCAAAACCTATCTAATAATCTAATACGATCTATCTGTAGATATTACTTCAAATACCACACTGTTCCATAGAACATATACTGCCTTCACAAAGGCTGGGGCTCACTAATCAATTATCTTTCCTCCTTTTCACATATAACGCATGTGCTATGTGAACAGTATTTAACATTTAAATAGGCAGATCATCTATGTTAAAACACTCATGCTTGGAACAAAACTTATTACACACAACAGAACACAGAACACAGACACAACAACAGAATTTCCACACAATAGACCGACTCCTTTGGGTATAAAATTTGCATTAAAAAAAAAAAAACAAAACCTCAAAAACCTTTACTGATTATAAATATAATCTGCTTTAGTCTTTTACAGAAACCTTTAAAACACAAAATAATGTCTGGTTTGCTGAGAGAACAACCTGTAGAATAAGAAATTGACAGATTTAAATTTGGAGAGAAAAAATGGTTAAAAATGTATAAAATATAAATATATAATTTGGAAAAGTAATTCCAGTGAAAACTTTACATTAGTCCAATTTAAAACTGTATTTGTCCGACTCCGGCATACAGCAAAGTCTGGAGAACTTTCTGGCATCTGAAACAAGGCAATGCAAAACCGTTTGATTGATCCTGCCTGCAAACTTATTAAAAAATATTCTTCTCTCTCCCTACTGTATAGTATAACTAATCCTTTTAAAACCATTTGAAATACTGAGCTTCTACAGTAGTTAACTTTCATGTCTGGAATGTGTACTGCCGTTATTTCTTGTCACGGTGTCACCTATCTGTCCATGGAAATTTAGGGTGAAAATGTCATCTTTTTAAGAAACAAATCGCCTGGCCAGTACGATAAAATCCTATTTTTTTTTTTCCCAGTGACCCGGACTGATTACAAAAAATGGTAAAATCAATTGATTTCTCAAATTTTGTCCTTTCTTTCTCCTCTCTCTTTCCATGGACAACCAACTCTCCCTGCCCCAGTAATTAATTGTATTGTAGTGGTGGTGTAACCTTTTAAAAATTAAACTTTCAACGCAAGCAATTAATTATTTCTTATTTTAGAAACATTGCAATTTCCAGGGTAGTAATATTAATAAACCGTCATTCTAGTTATTCAACTCACATAAGACTTTCACACGGTTGGATCACTCAGGTTCTACAAGCATCAGGGATTACTCAAACATCAATGAAACAGGAAAACCTATCCCTATTATACTGTAGCTATGTTCTTAATTCAAGTCAATATCCTCATACACATTAATCTGGCATAAATAATTGGGTTGCATGTCTTCATTTAGATTGAAAAAATTATATATTTTTTTGCTTTTATCGCCCTAGGATCTCTGCCTGACTTTCTAACATTTACTATAACATTTTAACAAACAAAACCATCTCCTTGCTTACAACTTCTCCTACCATTCTTGGATCCGAACATTCATTTGCCTAATTTTATTACCCTAAAAATATGCTTTACTTTTTTTTTTTTTTTAGAACTTGCAGTTTAGCCTACATTTTTGCTGAAGGAAAAAAAAACAAAAAAACTAAATGCCATTTAATTCTTATTCCTACAAAAACCTAATTTAATAATAATATACTTTTCTAGTCTTATTCTGTAATTCATCTGAAAACTTTTATAATATACATTAATTAATTTAAAACTAATTAGAACATTTTAGAATTCTATTGTAGCAAACATATTATGTACTCGCTTAGCTGCTCACTTTCCTGTGTAACATCAATGAAAAAAAAGGTGGGGGTTTCTGCAACTGTGGGCTGCATACAATTACAAGGAGGGACAGAGCTGACTTTAGATTTAAATTCAGTGCCTCATTTCCCTTCCTTAATCTTTACCCTTTTTTGGTTCTATCATTCTTTACTTTAGTTAACGATTTATTTCTTAAACACTTTCTGAGTTCTTTTCCTTAGCTTCTCTGCTCATTTGCATTCTCTACCACAGTTGAAATTTCTGACAATCTTTATGCTCCCAACCAATACACACAGCTCTACTGCTTCCTTCTTCTCCCAATTTTTGCATGTAAATCTTTCACATATACTGCCACTATAAGTGGTCTTGCGTTCGTCTCTACTTCCTCAATACCTCCATATGCCTTGATCATTTACAATAACTATCGGCAACTTCACTTGCTGTTACACCTTTATTCAGTCCAATTTGTCAATGTAAATGCTCCAATAATGACATTTAAAATGTTTTTTTTTTTTTTTTTTTTTTAACCTAACATTGTTATTGTTAGTCTTATACTTTATCTTGCCCATATTACTTCTGGACATGTTACTTGTTTGTCTTCACATTATCTTATAAAGAAAACAATCTTAAACAACGGCAATATCCTAACAGAATATAACACTTTATCTAAATGTCCGTGATATAGGGAACCAACAGTCAGGCAAAATACAGTTCCTCTTATCCCCTTGACCATTCTCTACCATTCCCATTACCCAATCGCAACACACTTATTTAGATATATATATATATATATATATATATATATATATATAAGTATATTATATATATATAATTATATATATATATCCTTAGAACTTTAATACTTAAGCCAGCAAACAACAAAAAGCCATATACTTATGCACTTTAAATTTTAAACACAAATCAGCTTCCACAGTCACTTGAACTCATATATAAAATAATATTGTTCACATCCGGGACTCTAACCCACGATATATTCTACGAGACTTTAACTCGTATGTTATTCTACCCTACGAGACTTTAACTCGTAGTTATTCTACCCACACTACTCAGATTTACTCTTAGTTAATTCTACCCTTGCCTTAGTCCACCAGACTATATAAATTGGTATCTTTTGATAGGGAGACCCCCGGGCGGATACGGATAAACAATAAATATCTCGTACTTACCCGGATGGTGCCCTATCCCACTTCTGACACCGATGAAAATTGGTCTGCTTCCGCCGTACGTACAGGTCTACCCTGTGGACTAGACTGCTCCCGGGAGGTCCCTTTCAGGTTCAATGTGCTGGACAGGATCTGGACAGGCGCCTGAGACAAGTGAAAATTCGGACACAAGGTATCGTTCACTCACTGGTCTGCTTTAATGGCACATGCATCATGTTCTTATAGCCCTTTCGGGTTGTTGTCACATAGTTACAATTCATTCAGGTTGCCAAGTTGCCATGTACACGAACAGAAGCCAGTTTTCCTTAACAATGCCATATTCCTTTCAGTTACCCCCCAGCCCACTGTATTGCTATAGTTATGCTTAACAATGCCTATTCCCTTTCAGCTACCCCCCAGCCGAGCTTGTCGTTGCTATAGTTATCTTAACAAAGCTATTTTCTGTCAGCTAACCCCCAGTTGCCGTGGCTATCGTACATTGCTGACAGACAGTTTGAATATATCAGGATTCTGGTCAAACAGGATATATGGGGCTTGATCTCAGCAAGGAGCAACTGTATTAGAAGTGACTTTTGCTCTGCTGTTTAAACAAGAGTTCCTATACTTTTCCCTACAACTATAACAAATGGTACCTGAGCTTACAAAAATGGAGCAATAATTCTTAAACATATAAACTTAGGACCCCTATCAAAATATACATTACAGGGGGTCTGACATAACAGCACTGGGCCTAAGCAACCATTTTGAGTCGCATCCATCTTAGGTGCCTGATTTGCTATTGTCTGTATGAAAGTGGAATGAAGTTAGTTTAAAATACCTTTTTTCTCTGAAGTTCCATTGATTTTGAGCGGTTTAGCTAAGCCAAAGGACCTTGAAATGAGGCTAAGTGCCAATGTTATGAAAATACGAGACAGTAGCACTGTCCGAGGGGGGGGCAATGTGTTCTGTATGTAGAGTAAAGTCACCGGCTTTGTATAAGGAATATAGCTGATCATTTCATTTCTAATATGCATCCCACCGGACAGTGCCTATCTGTCTCGTATTTTCATAACATTGGCACTTAGCCCTCATTCTCAAGGTCCTTTGGCTTAGCTAAACCGCTCAAAATCAATTGGAACTTCAGAAGAAAAAATGTATTTTAAACTAACATTCATTCCACTTTCATACAGACAATAGACAATATCAGGCACCTAAGATGGATGCTGACTCAAAATGGTTGCTTAGATCCCAGTGCTGTTATGTCAGACCCCCTGTTAATGTATATTTTGATAGGGGTCCTAAGTTTATATGTTTAAGAATATATGCTCCATTTTTGTTTAAAAGTGTACACCCCCACTACAATACATATTAATACTGGGCAGGGGGAGTTTGGTTGTCCATGGAAAGAGAGGAGGAGAAAGAAAGGACAAAACAGATTATATTTATAATCAGTAAAGGTTTTGAGGTTTTGTTTTTTTTTTTAATGCAAATTTTATACCCAAAGGAGTCAGGTCTATTGTGTGAAATTCTGTTTGTTTTGTGTCTGTGTTCTGTGTTCTGTTTGTGTGTAAATAAGTTTTGTTCCAAGCATGAGGTTTTTTAACATAGATGATCTGCCTCATTTAAATGTTAAATACTGTTCACATAGCACATGCGTTATATGTGAAAAGGAGGGAAAGATAATTGATTAGTGAGCCCCAGCCTTTGTGAAGGCAGTATATGTTCTATGGGAACAGTGTGGTATTTGAAGTAATCTACAGATAGATCGTATTAGATTATTAGATAGGTTTTGGTTAAAGTTCTACTCCTGTCTATATGGGGACGCTAAGACAGTGGTAAGGAAATTGATACAGGAATTTATTCTTAGGTATAAATGATCTCCTTATGAAATACTTATAGGATGATTTATGACTATCAGTAGTTTTAAGGAAATAATTAGGGACTGTTATTGGTAATAAAACAATTAGTATGCAACTAATATATTTTCTGAGTCTCTCTAGGCAAAGGTCAAAGTTGAAAGTGCACCTACTCGAGACGGGTTAATGGTCATGCATTCCCTACGCAAGAACGTTTTTCATCCCAGATGAAAAGACCCTACTACTACTACTACCATTACAGCAATTAAAGTGGCAGAGGTCTCTTCCTGGATCCACGTTACGCACGTGTAACTTATCCCAGCACCACCCACAGTTGCTTCAAGTTAAACTATAGCCAAGGTGGAAAAGCCAAAAGATACAGCTGCAACAGAATACAAAATGTATGTTTTAATCCCCGCCAATAACCAACGGAGGAGAAAGACACAGGCAAAAGTCCGGGCCTCAACATATGAACTTTGAACCTTTTTTTTATATAATCCTTTTTTCTTTACAGGTTTTATTATTTTAATTATAATGTATATTCTATTAGGTTTGTGTAAGTAGTGTACACACAAAGATGATAGGGTAGTAACAGGTATATTTTGTTTAGTAATTTTTATTTTGTTTTTATTGTCTGTGTATAGTATATATGCACACTCTTTCATTATATAATGGAATCCTGGTAAACAAAACCCATATTTTATGTGCAATGTAACCCAATGTATTATCCACACCCAATAGGTTGCACCCAAAGAACACGAGTTATATTTAACCCCTTGGAAAAATGACAATATGTTAGGAGACACTTGTAGAACCATACTGTATATGAGAAATTTGTTATGAAGGGTGTAGAAATATGAGTTTGCCCTAGGGAAGTTATTGATTTTGTGTTAGAAGGATAGATAGAGGACCCTGCACCAGACCAGGTCATGTTATTTAGGAAGAGTGGTTCCAGCGTTTAAAGGTAGAGATGAGGGAGGGTATCCATTGGGACTTGGTGGTTGGATTGGTTCTCTGGAAGCGAAGCTGGCGGATGTTTTTGTATGTGTGTCTGTCCTACTCATTGCTCTCTATGTACTGCTGCGGCCAAGTTTATTCGAGCATTTGCCCGTTCTTGGCCGCAGCAGTAGCCTGGCGCGCGCCCGAGGGTGACGGGCGCGCGCCGAAGCAGCGGAAGAGCGCCCTCCGATCGGGGCGCTCTCCCTACCGCTGCCGGGTCCGCCGGGTCCCCCGGAACCCCCTGCCGCCGTCCCGCGATCGCGGGACACCAGGGCTCCCTCGGGGAGCCCTGGACGCGCGTGCAGGGGGCGCAGGCTCCCGAAGACGCGTGACCGCGCGTCTATGACGCGCGGCACGCCGAGGGGCGGCCACTAGCAAGCCGGGAAATCTCCCGGCTTGCGGTACCGGCCACACTTTAATAAAGTGTGTCGGTAGTGTATGTGTTAAGTACAGCAAAACTTTGGTCCAGAAGTACGCTGCAATCCCCCCACCAACGCTATGTCTCTTTTCGGTGATGAAGATGTCGGCAGTCCCCCAGAAGAAGAGACCGAAGAAGAAATCAACTGGGCCGATATGTTGGCCCGAAAAGGAATAAAGTCATGCAGAATTGGATAACTGGTCCAGCAGGACAATGAAATTGTTAATTGTTCTTTAATTAGATTGTCTCTTAAGGATATGGGGGTACTGAGAAGACTGGATATGAGGAAGGCGGGGAGGTCACACAGGGGCGTGAGTCAACCACACGGAAAGAAACGGAAGCCACCCATTTTGACCATGGCAGCCATTTTGTCTGTTTTGCCATTCTGAGTAAATGCAGTATGAAAGATGCATGCAAGGATGTTTGTGCAATCGCTCCCAGTAGAAATAAGCCCCCACCAATTCTCAGAAATCCTTTAGTCGTCATAATGCGCTAGTTGTGATGTACAAATTTATGTGTGCTAGGATTTTTAGAGAAACACCGTTGGCTACACCAACTGTATTAACTATGTGCTCCTCCTATTTTGCAATGCTGTCATGTTATGACAAAAGGAGGGAATTGTTAATGTATATTTTGGTAGGGGTCCTAAGTTTATATGTTTAAGAATATATGCTCCATTTTTGTCAGCTCAGGTACAATGTGTATAGTTGTAGGGAAAAGTATAGGAACTCTGTTTTAACACAGAGAGCAAAAGTCACTTCTAATACAGTTGCTCCTTGCTGAGATCAAGCCCCATATATCCTGTTTGACCAGAATCCTGATATATTCAAACTGTCTTGTCAGCAATGTACGATAGCCACGGCAACTGGGGGTTAGCTGACAGAAAATAGCTTTGTTAAGGATAACTATAGCAACGACAGCTCGGCTGGGGGGTAGCTGAAAGGGATATGGCATTGTTAAGCATAACTATAGCAATAACAGCTGGGCTGGGGGGTAACTGAAAGGAATATGGCATTGTTAAGGACAACTGGCTTCTGTTACGTGTACATGGCAACTTGGCAACCTGAATGAATTGTAACTATGTGACAACAACCCGAAAGGGCTATAAGAACTGATGCATGTGCCCATTAAAGCAGACCAGTGAGTGAGAACGATACCTTGTGTCCGAATTATTCACTTGTCTCCAGGCGCCTGTCCAGCTATCCTGTCCAGCACATTGAACCTGAAAGGGACCTCCCGGGAGGCAGTCTAGTCCACAGGGTAGACCTGCTACCGTACGGCGGAAAGCAGACCAAATTTTCATCTGGTGTCAGAAGTGGGATAGGGCACCATCCGGGTAAGTACGAGATATTTATTGTTATCCGTATCACGCCCGGGTGTCTCCCTATCAAAAGATACCAGCTTTTGAGAATTAAGTTCATGATGATAGTCCACGGGATAACACAGAGGCAAGGGCGCTAGTGCCCTTCACTGTCATAGTCTCGTAAGGCGATGCGGCCAATATGTCTTTTGGAGTTGAATAAACTGTGATGGCCTTCTGTTCTTCAAGGAATGCTGTTTTCTGGGCATCTGCAAAGAGTGGCATCCGATGGGGGAGGGTGTCGCACACACTGTGGATCATACCTTTGCAACATGTGACCACACACCTATATGAAAACAAGTAACACCCCCCAAACACACCAAAACATTCAAAAATTTGCTCCACGTGGATCTGCCATAACCTAACCCCAAGGGTGATAATCTGTCACTTCCCTTTGTAAGCCTCTTTGAATCTCTTGTATTACTCCAAATTCATGCTGCACATTGAGCTACACGATCTGGAATAAAACACACAACATTGTTCCTTAATTAGGACACATACCCCTCCTTTTGAAGCTAAAAACACGTCTAAAGCAATTCTGTTTTGTAAGGCCATAAACCTAATCTGAACCTGTTCTTGGTTTAATGATGAAATTAAAAACTGCAAAATTAAGCTACATCCTTCCTGTAAATTGTATCTAACTAAACATGACATTTTCACAGGTTTCATTGGTGGTGGCGACACTTCACCCATAAATGTATTCTTGCTCCTAGTGTGTGATACACCTTTAAAGAGGTTCCTTAAAAAAAATGGAAAATACAGAAATTATACACATAATACTAAAACCTTTATTTTATGCTAGAAAACCTTTCTTTGGGAATGCAGTTGCTAGAAAAGGAATGGCATCTATCTCTATCATCACTATATTTTCAGCTTTAATGAGAATTGGAAGGGTTTGGTATCTGTGGAAGCGAAATGCATGATCCTCACCCCATGCACGCAGTGGTATACATCATTCACTCAGAATATCAAAACAGACAATGTCTGCGATGGTCAACATGGCTGACTTAATAATCCTTTCTTGTGGCTGAACACGCTCTGGGTGACCCCCTCCTTTCGGTGGAGGTGCAAACACATTCTGGATCAAAAGTTTTGCTGCACAGGACAACATAGAGAGTGAAGAGTACTGCAAAACACATACAAGAGCTTTCACAAGCCACGCTTCCAGGAAACCAATCCTCTCCATCAAGGCTCAATTATACATAACCTTAAATTCTAACTTAAACCACATGTAAAGAATAAAAATATTGAGCTCTGAAAAAATGAAATGTTCTGATAAAATGGCGGCCTTAGCCTGGTGTCTTATTTTCCTCGTTTGGTTAACGGTTAGAGTGACTCGGCAAGACGTTAACTTGATGCGGCGTGTGTTTAGGTGACTCTGGTTTTGGTGGAGCTGGATGTTGGTGGAGCTGCAACGAGCTTCTACGTGCTTTGGGTCAAGGGAAGAACTCTGCCACTTTGACTTGTGCTGTATTGGTGGTTACTTTAGGCCTTTTCACTGGGATGAAAAGCTGCGTGCCGCAGGAAATGTGACTATTACCCATCTCGAGTAGTGCACTTTCAACTTTGCCTAGAGAGACCAAAAATTATATTAGTTGCATACAACTTATTGTTTTTACCAATAATATGGTCCTAATTCGTTCCTTTGGACTGCTGATAGTCACAAGTCATCCCATATGTGTCTCATGGGAGATAATTTATACTAGGAATAAATTCTTGTATCAATGTGATTACTCCTGTCTTAGCATCGCACTTATAGACAGGAGGTTTCCCTATTATGTTCCTAATCATGCCTCAAATTAAACATAAGTAGCCATGCGAACCTGACTTTGATACAATCTAAGTTCTGAAACTTTGGGGCCTCATCCTTTCCAAACCACTTGCTTCCATAATTTAATTCTATCCTGTCTGCAGGCCATATCCCTAAAACTGGGAAACTACCAGAGTTTGTCCCAATCTTCAAAAGTGGGGACAAAAAAATACTGTCTTCAAAACGTACAGGCCAATATCTCTTCTCCTAATACTATCACTGTCATGGAAAATATTCCCCCAATTAAGCCCTATTTTACCCATAAAATTTCCCCTAGCCATCCCTATCTGGCTTTAACCCAAACACTCCACTGATACTATTTGCTAAAATTGAAATACCGTGGATTATATTGTATACACTTATTCACTAGTAAGTAACTGCTTTTGCAATATGCCCCCTTATATTTAAACCCTATGTAAAAGACCCACCCACAAATGAGGTGACTCCCAATTCACCCCTCCCTGCAAACCCATTTAGAACACAGCAATTTTGACAATAACCACTGCTTACGGACACCTTGGAAAAAAAAATTGTTAATTCGTTATAACATACATCACATTCATTAATAGACATGATTTTGTATAAGACTTCACACTAATTCTTCTTTTATATAATCTCTTTGCACAGGCTGGGCACACGGTCAGCTTTATAATTCAAAGACAATCTGATATCATTCAATAAAGAAAAAATATTTTTTATAAGTTGTTTCCGGGCAAAGACCATTTTGTTTCTGGGCGATTCGGCACATTGACCCTGAAAGATAAGAAACGGCCACCACGGCTTCTTCCTGAAAAATAACCAATTATTGGATTGGAACTTTTGCTTAAGTTTAAATACATGGAGCTTTATCAGAGCCCTAAGAACTACATTTTTATGGCTTCCTCGCAAAAATTAATCAACAGGCTTCTTATATAGCGGAGGGTTATAAACTTCTTAACCACACAAATAAACTCCACCCGCTCATGCTATTCCTACACTCAGTTCTTTTTAATGCCTTCTGTTTGAACTTTCATAGTTTCACTGCTTATCATTCATACAAATTTATGCTATCTGTTTGCAATCGGTCCTTTCTCAAGCTACACGAAACCTATTTCTTCTCATTAGTCAACACTCACACGTCTAACCCTCACTAACTCTCCTTCATCTCACCTCGGACTTTTGCTGACATTTTAAAGCAAGAGGTTGAATCATACACCAGAACATCCCCTCTTTTCCACCTATCCTACTTCGCTTCCTACTCTCTTCTGCTTTCTTACTCTTTTGCTCCACTGTCTCAAAAGAGAATGTCACCATCACTGTGATTCCCTTTGTCCTCTCTAATCTGCTACATTTCCATTCTCTTAAAACATGTATAGTTATACCATGACTCAAAAATAGCAGCTTGACCTGACCGTGTCTTTCTAATACTGAACTTGTCTTGTATTCTCTTGCTTGCTCCATTTTTCTCAACACCCCATTCTCTCTTAACCTCTACAATCTACTTCTGCACGCTCCCTCCACGGAGACAATTCTCACTACAATAACTGATGACCTATATGCTGCCCAGACAGAGGTCATTAAATTCTTTCCTATTACTCTCTGAAGCATTTGCCTCTTGTGGACCACACTTTCTTCTTTTCTTGTAAGACACTCTTCTAGGTGACTAATAATATTCTCTTGGGTTAATCATCACCACTATGCTGACAACACCCTGCATTTACTTTTCAACCCTTGACCTTACACCTGCCATACAACCTAAGTTTTTGAATGTCCCTCTGGTATCATCCTGAAGGCCCTCTTTTGCCTTAAATTAACATGGCAAAACAGAGTTCCTCATACTTCCTCCAAACACCTACCCTATTATCCACATTATCCTTCCACCATTACTCTTGATCTTCCATCCAGTAGCTCAAGCACGCTTCTTAGGGTCACTCCCAACTTCTTTCTCATATTATCCTCTTTCATTCAAAACATTTCTATAACTGTCGCTTTTCCTCCACAATATCACAAAGATACACCTGTTCTCTGTTGCTCAACTATTAAAACTCTGAGACAGACCCTCATTCTCGACCATCTTGATAACTGATCCCCTGCGTCCCACCTTCCTGACTTTCACCTGGTCTTACCTACTCTCTATCCCAAACGCTTGCTGCCAGAATCACTCTACCTTTAAACTCTGATCTGCGTTTCCCCTCCTGAAATTCCTCTCTGGCTTCTAATCCAATCCTACTGTTTCGTACACTTTCCTGCCTACCAATTAGATTGTAAGCTCCTCAGAGCGGGACTTCTCTTCCTTAATGTTTACTTTTATGTCTAGATCACTTATTCATGACCTCTAACATTTACCCTTTGCTAACTATATGATTACGAACGTTGCACCCATCTCATGTGAAGCGCTGTGCATATAATGGCGTTATATACATGAAAACATACAATACAAGATACTTCAAACAATGCTTATGAGCTTTAACGACATTTTTAAACACAAAATATCCCTAACATCTTAATCCTCTAGAAATAAAATTGAAATGTGTTTTAACTCGTACAACACAATACAGAAACACACACATACAAAAAACTTTCTCTCACACAACAGCACACAACATCACAAAAATAACGAACAAATAAAAGAAAAACATTTCCCCTATTTACCCAACAATTTCACCCCTGCAACTATATCTAATAAAGTTCCCTTTCTCTTTCTTTATTCTCATAAATAACCTGATTTTAAAACTACTCTGATGCTCCGGAGCTTTTTGAGTTAACTTTCGTATCTTAGCACATCCTCGCGCTGGAAAAAAAGTGGGGGCACGCTCTGTGCTGCTGCGATTTTGATTCTCTTCTTGCAGACATTTGATTTCATTGTGAGCAAAAAATTCATGTTTCGGACGTATTGCAGTTTTGGATGGTGATTTGTGCCATAGGTGATACTTAGCATGGTTTATCTTTCACACAGGTATCATTCAGGAAAAATTCATTAGGGTATCAAATCCATCTAACCACTCTCCATAAGGGCGCAACAGTTTTTATTGCCGGCACCGAAACTGAGTTTATATCCAGGAAATGATTTATATACCACTTATTGCATGTGGGGAACATGGAAGGAAAAGCTTATAAGTTCATAACTAATTTGTGCGGCCGTCCGCCAGCGCGGGCTTGCCATGCATGAACTTTGCCACCAAAAACCTCATAAAATCCAAAGATTGATACTGCCACAGACACACAGGGATCACTGAAAGTTAAAGGTGTCCACTATGAGCCCTTGCGTTCGCATTCTTACGAATAAGAAACCGGTGCGGCTGCTCATAGGTCACGCTTCCTTCTATAGTAATTTATTGCAAACAAAATTTTTCATTGGGTGGCATGTTTTTCACTGGGACTGCAATGTATGTTCATTTGAACTTGCATGTATTTTCATTGGCCAACAAAACATATTTATATTCTCTTCTTGTTATCTGTACATTCTTTATAATCTTTGTCTGCAGACGCACAAGCTCTAACGGCAAAAATTTTAGAACTTTGTTTCCCATTATTCTCCTGTTACAGAATCACATTTAATTGACCGTACAATACACTGATACATTAATCAGCGCAAGCTGATTGCGTACAACTCTTTTGCATGTTATGTTCTGATTTTTCACCATAACTATACCTAAGAAAACACTTAAATTACTTCAGCGGTGTTCCAACCCAGTACTGATAAACCTTATACTGTTCTATAACCTGCGATGGATACAGATAACGAGACCTTGCTAAACAGATACCATAAATAAACTCACATGGTATGTTAATGACAAGACGAGCAAATGTACAAGCGGGACCCTTCCTGCTCAGACAACAAAAAATCTATCACAACCAGGACAGTCTGAAAAACATCCTTAAGCATAAAAAAAACTCACCTTGCATCACCAAAAACACCAAAAATATTAACGGGACTCCACCTTAATCCCATAAAACTTAACATCTATAACACTTTAAAATGGATACAGGACAGACAATAAATTATTTGACACTGCTAGGTTAACCCGTCCACACAGATTGAGACACCCAACAAAACACATCTCTCTACACATCACTCAAACAAACTTTTTAAACTCAGGCTTTCCTCAAAAGGTGCCTTTTACCTTGATTCTTACGAGCGCTCAGATTGAGTGACCGAGGAGTGGGTTTTTTTAGGTGCTAGCTTCCGGTATTTTGGGTTTCTATTCTTGCGGCGCCATCTGTTAAAGTGTGAAAAAACACAAGTCTGAGGTTATATTTTGCAGAATGACACGATAAGTTATTGCTTGTGCGGTGCACACGCAGAGGAGAGTTTCAAAATAAAACCTCCCAAAGAATGGTAGCATACAGGCATTATTTATACACAAAATACTAAACCCACGCCCCATCTACAAGGTTGCGTGTCGTCACCTACGTAAGCGTAAAAGGTACACAAAACTATGCACACGAACACATCGAGTTAACTAATATTATTTGGGATGCATATTAGAAATGAAATGATCAGCTATATTCCTTATACAAAAGCCGGTGACTTTACTCTACATACAGAACACATGCCCCCCCTCGGACCAGTGCTACTGTCTCGTATTTTCATAACATTGGCACTTAGCCCTCATTTCAAGGTCCTTTGGCTTAGCTAAACCGCTCAAAATCAATTGGAAACTTCAGGAGAAAAAAGGTATTTTAAACTAACTTCATTCCACTTTCATACAGACAATAGACAAATCAGAGGCACCTAAGATGGATGCGACTCAAAATGGTTTTGCTTAGTGCCCAGTGCTGTTATGTCAGACCCCCTGTAATGTATTTTGATAGGGGTCCTAAGTTTATATGTTTAAGAATTATTGCTCCATTTTGTAGCTCACGGTACATTGTGTATAGTTGTAGGGAAAAGTATAGGAACTCTTTTTAATACAGACAGAGCAAAAGTCACTTCTAATACAGTTGCTCCTTGCTGAGATCAAGCCCCATATATCCTGTTTGACCAGAATCCTGATATATTCAAACTGGTCTGTCAGCAATGTACGATAGCCACGGCAACGGGGGTTAGCGACAGAAAATAGCTTTGTTAAGTATAAACTATAGCAACGACAAGCTCGGCTGGGGGGTAGCTGAAAGGGAATAGGCATTGTTAAGCATAACTATAGCAATAACAGATGGGCGGGGGGGGTAACTGAAAGGAATATGGCATGTGTTAAGGAAAACTGGCTTCTGTTACGTGTACATGGCAACTTGGCAACCTGAATGAATTGTAACTATGTGACAACAACCCGAAAGGGCTATAAGAAGACTGAGCATGTGCCCATTAAAGCAGACCAGTGAGTGAGAACGATACCTTGTGTCCGAATTTTCACTTGTCTCAGGCGCCTGTCCAGTATCCTGTCCAGCACATTGAACCTGAAAGGGACCTCCCGAGGAGCAGTCTAGTCCACAGGGTAGACCTGTACGTACGGCGGAAAGCAGACCAAATTTTCATGGTGTCAGAAAGTGGGATTAGGGCACCATCGGGTAAGTACGAGATATTTATTGTTATCCGTATCCGCCCGGGGGGTCTCCCTAATCAAAAGATACCCAATTTATATAGTCTGGTGGACTAAGGCAAGGGTAGAATAACTAAGTAGTAAAGTCTGTAGTAGGGTAGAATTAGGGTAGAATAACTACGAGTTAAAGTCTCGTAGGGTTAGAATAAACTACGAGTAAAGTCTCGTAGAATATATCGTGGGTTAGAGTCCCGGATGTGAACAATATTATTTGATATATATGAGTTCAAGTGACTGTGGGAAGCTGATTTGTGTTTAAAATTTAAAGTGCATAAGTATATGGCGTTTGTGTTTGCTGGCTTAAGTATTAAAGTTTAGGATATATATATATAATTATATATATATAATATATATATATATATATATATATATATATATATATATATATACTAAATAAGTGTGTTGCGATATGGGTAATGGGAATGGTAGTAGAATGGTCAAAGGGGATAAGAGGGAACTGTATTTTGCCTGAATGTTGGTTCCCTATACACGGACATTTAGATAAAGTGTTATATTCTGTTAGGATATTGCCGTTGTTTAAGATTGTTTTCTTTATAAGATAATGTGAAGACAAACAAGTAACATGTCCAGAAGTAATATGGGCAAGATAAAGTATAAGACTAACAATAACAATGTTAGGTTAAAAAAAAAAAAAAAAAAAAAAAACATTTTAAATGTCATTATTGGAGCATTTACATTGACAAATTGGACTGAATAAAGGTGTAACAGCAAGTGAAGTTGCCGATAGGTTATTGTAATGATCAAGGCATATGGAGGTATTGAGGAAGTAGAGACGAACGCAAGACACACTTATAGTGGCAGTATATGTGAAAGATTTACATGCAAAAATTGAGAAAGGGAAGCAAGTAGAGCTGTGTGTATTGGTTGGGAGCATAAAGATTGTCAGAAATTTCAACTGTGGTAGAGAATGCAAATGAGCAGAGAGCTAAGGAAAAGAATCAGAAAGTGTTTAAGAAATAAATCGTTAACTAAAGTAAAGAATGATAGAACCAAAAAAGGGTAAAGATTAAGGAAGGGAAATGAGGCGACTGAATTTAAATCTAAAGTCAGTTCTGTCCCTCCTTGTAATTGTATGCAGCCCACAGTTGCAGAAACCCCCACCTTTTTTTCATTGAATGTTACACAGGAAAGTGAGCAGCTAAGCGAGTTACATAATATGTTGCTACAATAGAATTCTAAAATGTTCTAATTAGTTTTAAATTAATTAATGTATATTATAAAGTTTTCAGATGAATTACAGAATAAGACTAGAAAAGTATATATTATTAAATTAGGTTTTTGTAGGAATAAGAATTAAATGGCATTTAGTTTTTTTTGTTTTTTTTCCTTCAGCAAAAATGTAGGCTAAACTGCAAAGTTCTAAAAAAAAAAAAAAAAAGTAAAAGCATATTTTTAGGGTAATAAAATTAGGCAAATGAATGTCTGATCCAAGAATGGTAGGAGAAGTTGTAAGCAAGGAGATGGTTTTGTTTTGTTAAATGTTATTAGTAAATGTTAGAAAGTCAGGCAGAGCTCCTAGGAGCGATAAAAGCAAAAAAAATATATATAATTTTTTCAATCTAAAATGAAGACATGCAACCCAAATTATTTATGCCAGATTAATTGTGTATGAGTGCATATTGACTTGAATTAAGAACATAGCTACAGTATAATAGGTATAGGTTTTCCTTGTTTCATTGATTGTTTGAGTAATCCCTGTATGCTTGTAGAACCTGAGTGAATCCAACCTGTGTGAAAGTCTTATGTGAGTTGAATAATAGGAATGACGGTTTATTAATATTACTACCCTGGAAATGCAATGTTTCTAAAATAAGAATATAATTAATTGCTTGCGTTGAAAGTTAATTTTTAAAAGTGTTACACCCCACTACAATACATATTAATACTGGGCAGGGAGAGTTTGGTTGTCCATGGAAAGAGAGGAGGAGAAAGAAAGGACAAAATTTGAGAAATCAATTGATTTTACCATTTTTTTGTAATCAGTCCGGGCATGGGAAAAAAAAAAAATAAGGATATTTATCGTACTGGCAGGCGATTTGTTTCTTAAACAGATGACATTTTCACCCTAAATTTCCATGGACAGATAGGTGACACGTGACACAGAAATAACGGGCAGTACACATTCCAGACATGAAAGTTAACTACTGTAGAAGCTCAGTATTTCAAATGGTTTTAAAAGGATAGTTATATATACAGTAGGGAGAGAGAAGAATATTTTTTAATAAGTTTGCAGGCAGGCAATCAAACGGTTTTGCATTGCCTTGTTTCAGATGCCAGAAAGTTCTCCAGCTTGCTGTATGCCTGGAGTCGGACAAATACAGTTTTAAATTGGACTAATGTAAAGTTTTCATGGAATTACTTTCTGCAAAGGTTATATATTTAATATTTTATACATTTTTAACCATTTTTTCTCTCAAATTTAAATCTGTCAATTTCTTATTCTACAGGTTGTTCTCTCAGCAACCAGACATTATTTTGTGTTTTAAAGGTTTCTGTAAAAGACTAAAGCAGATTATATTTATAATCAGTAAAGGTTTTGAGGTTTTGTTTTTTTTTTTTTTAATGCAAATTTTATACCCAAAGGAGCAGGTCTATTGTGTGAAATTCTGGTTGTTGTGTCTGTGTTCTGTGTTCTGTTGTGTGTAATAAGTTTTGTTCCAAGCATGAGGTTTTAACATAGATGATCTGCCTCAATTTAAATGTTAAATACTGTTCACATAGCACATGCGTTATATGTGAAAAGGAGGGAAAGATAATGATTAGTGAGCCCCAGCCTTTGTGAAGGCAGTATATGTTCTATGGGAACAGTGTGGTATTTGAAGTAATATCTACAGATAGATCGTATTAGATTATTAGATAGGTTTTGGTTAAAGTTCTACTCCTGTCTATATGGGGACGCTAAGACAGTGGTAGGAAATTGATACAGGAATTTATTCTTAGGTATAAATGATCTCCTTATGAAAATACTTATAGGATGATTTATGACTATCAGTAGTTTTAAGAAATAATTAGGGACTGTATTGGTAATAAAACAATTAGTATGCAACTAATATATTTTCTGAGTCTCTCTAGGCAAAGGTCAAAGTTGAAAGTGCACCTACTCGAGACGGGTAATGGTCATGCATTCCTACGCAAGAACGTTTTTTCATCCCAGATGAAAAGACCCTACTACTACTTACTACAATTACAGCAATTAAAGTGGCAGAGGTCTCTTCCTGGATCCACGTTACGCACGTGTAACTTATCCCAGCACCACCCACAGTTGCTTCAAGTTAAACTATAGCCAAGGTGGAAAGCCAAAAGATACAGCTGCAACAGAATACAAATGTATGTTTTAATCCCCGCCAATAACCAAACGGAGAGAGGGAAAGACACAGGCAAAAGTCCGGGCCTCAACATATGAACTTTTGAACCTTTTTTTATATAATCCTTTTTTCTTTACAGGTTTTTTATTTTTAATTATAATGTATATTCTATTAGGTTTGTGTAAGTAGTGTACACACAAAGATGATAGGGTAGTAACAGGTATATTTTGTTTAGTAATTTTATTTGTTTTTATTGTCTGTGATAGTATATATTGCACACTCTTTCATTATATAATGGAATCCTGGTAAACAAAACCCATATTTATGTTTGCATGTAACCCAATGTATTATCCACAACCAATAGGTTGCACACAAAGAACACGAGTTATATTTAAACCCCTTGGAAAAATGACAATATGTTAGGAACACTTGTAGAACCATACTGTATATGAGAAATTGTTATGAAGGTGTAGAAATATGAGTTTGCCCTAGGGAAGTTATGATTTTGTGTTAGAAGGATAGATAGAGGACCCTGCACCGACCGGTCATGTTATTTAGGAAGAGTGGTTCCAGCGTTTAAAGGTAGAGATGAAGGAGGGTATCCATTGGGACTTGGTGGTTGGATTGGTCTCTGGAAGCGAAGCTGGCGGAGTGTTTTGTATGTGTGTCTGTCCTACTCATTGCTCTTATGTACTGCTGCGGCCAAAGTTTATTCGAGCATTTGCCCGTTCTTGGCCGCAGCAGTAGCCTGGCGCGCGCGAGGGTGACGCGCGCGCGCGAAGCAGCGGAGAAGAGCCCCTCCGATCGGGGCGCTCTCCCTACCGCTGCCGGGTCCGCCGGGTCCCCGGAACCCCCTGCCGCCCGTCCCGCGATCGCGGGACACCAGGGTCCCTCGGGGAGCCCTGGACGCGCGTGCAGGGGGCGCAGGCTCCCGAAGACGCGTGACCGCGCGTCTATGACGCGCGGCACGCGAGGGGGCGGCCACTAGCAAGCCGGAAATCTCCCGGCTTGCGGTACCGGCCACACTTTAATAAAGTGTGTCGGTAGTGTATGTGTTAAGTACAGCAAAACTTTGGTCCAGAAGTACGCTGCAATCCCCCCACCAACGCTATGTCTCTTTTCGGTGATGAAGATGTCGGCAGTCCCCCAGAAGAAGAGACCGAAGAAGAAATCAACTGGGCCGATATGTTGGCCCGAAAGGAATAAAGTCTGCAGAATTGGATAACTGGTCCAGCAGGACAATGAAATTGTTAATTGTTCTTTAATTAGATTGTCTCTTAAGGATTGGGGGGTACTGAGAAGACTGGATATGAGGAAGGCGGGGAGGTCACACAGGGGCGTGAGTAAACCACACGGAAAGAAACGGAAGCCACCCATTTTGACCATGGCAGCCATTTGTCTGTTTTGCCATTCTGAGTAAATGCAGTATGAAAGATGCATGCAAGGATGTTTGTGCAATCGCTCCCAGTAGAAATAAGCCCCCACCAATTCTCAGAAATCCTTTAGTCGTCATAATGCGCTAGGTGTGTGATGTACAAATTTATGTGTGTGCTAGGATTTTTAGAGAAAACGTTGGCTACACCAACTGTATTAACTATGTGCTCCTCCTATTTTGCAATGCTGTCATGTTATGACAAAAGGAGGGAATTGTAATGTATATTTTGGTAGGGGTCCTAAGTTTATATGTTTAAGAATATATGCTCCATTTTTGTCAGCTCAGTTCAAGTGGTATAGTTGTAGGAAAAGTATAGGAACTCTGTTTTAACACAGAGAGCAAAGTCAACTCTAAATACAGTTGCTCCTTGTGAGATCAAGCCCCATATATCCTGTTGACCAGAATCCTGATAATTCAAACTGTCTTGTCAGCAATGTACGATAGCCACGGCAACTGGGGGTTAGCTGACAAATATAGCTTTGTAAGGATACTATAGCAACGAAGCCGGCTGGGGGTAGCTGAAAGGGATATGGCATTGTTAAGCATAACTATAGCAAATAACGATGGGCTGGGGGGTAAATGAAAGGAATATGGCATTGTTAAGGACAACTGGCTTCTGTTACGTGTACATGGCAACTTGCACCTGAATGAATTGTCACTAT
>WSYH01008289.1:0-29749 GCA_036426205.1 Ascaphus truei
CGTCGCAGCTGCTCCCAGTTGAAAGACATCGCGGCTGGACGCTGACAAAGAAGCGGGCAAATTCTACCTTGCTATGGAGGAGTGACGAAAAGGTCCGTGACGTCAGACGACAGCTCGAAGGGGAAGTGAGAGGAAATCGAGTGGAAGCGAGTAAGAGCCAAACAGAGCTGCCGCGTTTAGAACCAGAGTGGGAAACCGCTTCGTTTATTCCTGGAGCATTGTGAGTTTTGAATGGAGATCCTTGCTTAGTTTTTGTTTGTTCATTACACGGTTGCAATATATTTTTGTCTTTTATTTCCAACATAGGCTCTACATTATACTGATTCCTGTGAAACACTTTTCCACTGTGAGAGGAGTCCTCTGCGCTTTGTGTACCACCCAGAGGTTCCCTTGGTGGGATTTGAGAAATTCCTCACACTGCCTGCATCTCCTCTCATCTTGGTGATATTTATTATTTTCCAATTTTAATATTTTGATATTATTGGGTTTGCGCTCACTTTTCCGTATAACAAAAGATGGTCTGTAGCAAGCACAAGAGAGTATATGATAGGTTGCAAATCAGGGCTTATTACAGATGGAAGGAAGGTCGGGGTATTATTAAAATGTACACAAACCAGAGAAAGAAACCTCCTTGAGAGTCAGGCGGCTGGCTGGCAATTTTAGCCTGGGGAGGCAAAGACCACAATTGGCCCAAGAAACCAGGCGGCCCACCACCAAATGAACAGATTGCACACGCATATGTGTGTATGGGTACACGCATCATACATAGGTGCACAAACCACCGACACATTACACCATTAACAGATGATGCACACCCCAGCAGGGCGAAGGGAGATTTCCGAGGGCCTAGGATTGAGTTACGGCGTGCCCCTCCTCCACTGTCTCAACGGTCTGGCAAGAAACCCCATGTCACCACCTCAGAGCCCTATCTATTCCCCCCCACCCCCGCCCTCCAACATGGGGATCACAAAATAGCCTCCATAAAAACATGCAGTACTCGTCAAACCATCCCTAGATGGGAAAAATCAGCATAAGGGAGGGTGGGCCACAAAGCACAAGAGGCTGGACCCAGGCGGAAAATGTCCAGAAAATAGCACAAAGCTGATTTAATAACAGGAGCTGGTGGTAAAGCAATACTATAAGAAACAGACACGTCGTGGATCGTTGACCATGGATGTGTGTAGACCTTAAACGTCATACCTTCAAGATATTACAACAAGGAGTCAGAAGCCAAGCGGCTTCTAACAAACGCAGGTGGAGAAATTGCGGGACCGACACAGCTGGCAAACTGCGACTGGGAACCGACTTCAGTAGGAAAAGACTGGTACTATTAGATCAAGAAAATTGGCCTTAAAAAAAGACCCTCCGCTCGTTACACCGCTATGGTGCTTCTCAAGGGTGTTTAAAATAGGACGGATGCATCTCATATTTGACTTTCTGTTATGACGTCACAATAAATGATCAAAGTTAAAAAAAACACCAAAAAAAACCCACCCTGAATGGAATCAAGTCTGATTAACTACTTATTCAGTGCGAGAGGGAAATGAGCGTGCGAGGAGAATACATTATCCCTACAGCGAGGTCTTTAGACGGACGCTTCGCAGGCGTGTGGAAAAGCAGGAGACAGGCAAGTTTAAATTTGCCGCTCAGCAAGCGCAGGGCCGGGGCACGTGACGACAGAAGCAATGGCGAAGTCGTGCATCGCGCCGGACGTGCGAGCATAGCCCCGCCTCCCGTCCCTCCCGAAGCCTCCCACCGGCACACATAGGCGCGCTGCTGACGCTCATGCAAGGGACAAGAAAAATCTCCTGCGTGAGCAGGAGAGCAGTGGCGTTCGCCGTGCCCAGCGCGCTCCCTGCAGCCTGTCCAAGGCCTAAAGGACTAACAATATATGATTAATGGGTAGTAAACATAATGTAAGCCGAAGTGTAAAAATGTTAACTATAGAAGGTAGAAGGTTAGGACAATGGACATGTAAATTGAGGTATATCATAAATTGCATATCACGACTAAGGTCCGTTTCCAACCTTTCTATGGTCGCCGGATTTTAGTGAGTCTCATTTTTAAAGTAATCGTTTTTTTACTGATTTTAACATGTCGAATACAAAGGGTCTTTATGTTATATGAGTGACGTTCTTTTCCCTCCTGCTTGAAAGTTTCTGAAACTGAAAAAAAAAAGTTCTCCGTGCAGTACTCATATTATAAAAAAAAGCACAACTGTATCAATGCGGTGGGTGTTTCATTCCGTTCAAGAAAATAACATCATTTTTTTTTAATGCCTTTTTTGGTTCAGAAAACCAGGATCTCCTCTTGGAGCATTTTGGTGAGTGACTTCTCTGGCATTCTTGAGGCTAAGTCCACAGTGACAGGCGGGCTGCAGTGGGCCGAAGCCGCGATGGTCCACGTGCGGAGCTGAGAGTTGAGAAGGTGATCCGTGGACGTGGCAATGCTATAATGCGAGCGACAGGAGGGTGGCCTGTTGATGTCACAAAGGGGACGAATTGGTCTCATTGGCTGAACCGCCTCAGTGATGCGCCGTTGCGCCTAAAAGAAAAATCTTTTCTTGGAAAGGCTGCCGCACGCCGGGATTGCAATAGCGGGCGCGCACAGTATGGCGGCCTAGAGGAGCCGTCTCTTGTTCGGCACTGCGCACACACAGTCTCCGATATGGGACGAGGCCGTTAATCTATTAATTGGTATAATCAAATAAGAGCAGGAATTTATTTTAAATCATAGTAGGCATTATCATGTATAAAATACATATGAACTAAACGTCACTACCTGATGTCCAAAGAAAGTAAGTAGTAACATTTTCAATTTAGCGGTATCTTTATGGTAGATTAGAATATAAGGTATAGAGAACTAACTGTATGGCTTTGAGTACAATGTGAGCTATTACACTTCAGAAATAGGTCAGCGGAAGATTGATCTGGGAATTTTATGACATTTACACAGAGACAGTTCGGCCAATTACCATAAGCAACACTCTTTATGGCCAATGTCACTGCAGTAGGAAGTCAGGGACCTACACTCCATGCGGATCATGACACAATGGGGAATTACATTATGCTATGATACATGCCACAGATATTGTGCTAATCACGTATGAAAGCGAGACCAACAATACTATTGACAGCAATAAGGGTAAATCGTGCAGGGAATATACCCATTACACTTTTGTCATGATCAGGCTATAGTAGAGCTAGTATTCACAGTATTCTTATGACTTAGGCAGTGATTACAAAGTCATTGTTCATGCATTAGGCAGTATTTAAGAATATGGCTCATGATTTGACAGTATTAAGCAGGATGCCATGATGTAGGCGTGTAGACGCAGTATTGCTTTATGATTAGGAAGTATTAAAGCAGTATTGATTACGATTAGGCAGTATTCCGAAGAATTGCTTCATGATTGGCAAGTAGTTAGCGGATTGACTCAGGATTAGCCAGTGTACGCAGTATTGCGGTATGATTATGCAGTATTACACGTATTCCGATTGTTACATATCTATCTCATGATTAGCGAGTATTAACAGGATTGCCTCATTGACTTGGCAGTAGTATAACGCAGTGATTGATCATGATTAGGCTGTAGGTATTGCTATAGTGACATTGATATAGGCAGTGATTACCAGTAGTTGCTTATGATTAGGCAGTAGTTACACAGTAGTGTTCATGGACCCTTATTGTCATACTACAACTCCATTCTTTTGAAGTATTAGGATATTAACAATTGATGGCGCATATTTTAGTAGACTCTTACCGACGTGGAAGAAGACGTATGGTCCATTAAGTAATGGGCCATAAGGTGTCTGTCCGTTGGTAGGATGGTGCCTCATTGAATGGCTTCTAGTTAGTACATAGGGGGCCTCAAAGACACTGGAACACTTAGAGTGTCTATAATTTATGATAAAGAAGAACCCCCTAATTCCACCAAAATTCGATTTGAGCCAGTGGACAGGGAATGGTGGTTTGTGGGATAAAACATTATGGGTACCAGACAAACGTCTGTTCATTCTAAGTTACTGTGTTGGAACGCTGTCTGGTATGGCTATTTTGAGTTGTCCAGTGTTGTTGGTGCCAGGTTTAGTCCGTATAGTGACTCACCTTTCCAGTTGTAGCCAACATAGTGTCAATCGTTGTTTGTTGGCTGATTCAGACAGCTGTTCCCTGTGGGAGAGGATAGGCGTACATTTAAGGGAGTAGGAGATCGTGACCTGGGATTTCAATTGTTGGTTGTGGATGCACCATGGAGTGCAACGTGAGCTTGGATTAGTAGTTCGTTACCGTGCGGTCACGTGGTCCTGAATGCCACATAATTCCCGCACCAAAAGGGTGGTTATGTAATCGGATGTAAAATTGGACAGAAGGTTCTGCGGTACTGTACATTCCTGGCCCAATTAAAGGGGGAGGAAAGGGGGACGTGAAAGATAACTTATAAATAAAACATATATTTCAACCAGCAGATACAATGCAGACAGGTGCTTTCCTTTGTAACAATGGCATTAAAACGTTTTGCTACCATGTGAACAAAGCAGCATGCCCTTCTAAAACCCATTTTCTATTTATGGTTACAGAGCACAAAAGAGAGGGGCTATTAATATGAAACCATCAAAATGCTGAGAAACGTGATGTACTCGAGTAGAGTTGTACAAAAATTAATAGAAAGCAAATGATGGAGATAGCGCGTAGTACTTCTGGATGCATTGTACATGAACAGTTTGAAACAACATTTGGTATCCGTGTAGGCTGGTATTATTTACTAAGCGCTGGCGCGATGTGGCAATGATAAATACACGGTCTGCCTATGGAAAGTTTTCATGTGCCGACGCTCACACGGCAACAGTTTGGCGCGGCAGCTGTGTGGAAAGACAAAGAAATGGTATTTTGAGCGGCTGCACGTGCCACATGACACTGTGAGCCAATCCACAGACGCCTACGTGAGTTGTGATGTCATGGACCGCTCCTACGAGCACGCATCCCATTGTGGCATATAGCATAAATTCAAATCACGCACAGCACCTGCACTTACTTAAATGGTGGTGGAGTGAGAGTCTCCGGAACAACCTAACGGGAGCACTTTCACATTCCACCACCAGTTTAAGTCTTTCAAAACTAAGGCTGATGTCTCACATTTAATCTGGGTTGTAACTTACATAAGCCATTGTAACGGTTTTCATGGACTGCCGACCCACCCAATCTCACATGGCCCCAGTGGTATAACAGTTTCCCCATTACATGGTTGTTGGTGCTGGTGGTGACCTGTTGGAACAGGGCTCCATGAGTCTTCGCCAGGCATGGTTGTGTGGGGAATGTCAACCCAGACAAGGCAGCATGAGAGGTAGTGTGGTGAGTTCCTAATATACAGGTGCAGCGCCCTCCACCTATTAGGATCCGGAGTCCGCCAGGGATGGTTACTGATTGAGGAACTTCTATGTGTGCTCCTCTGGTGGAAGTAACTTCAACACTCACACTGTTGGTCGTGAACAAGGGAATCTTTATTGTGGTATAGGCAGGACTGCCCACTCGCAGCAAACAGCTTAGCCGCTATCTTCTTCAGACTCTCCTTTCAGAGTATGCTGCCCTCACCAATGGAGGTTGGAATCACACTCTTGCCCTCAGGGGGATCACCCCACACTGTGCCAGGTTCCATGTAGGCCTCCCAGCCTTACTGCTGCAGTTCTGACTACTTGCTGTAGAATCCACTCTCTAATTAAACACTGACCTTCAACTACACAAACCCTAACTTTGGGCAGTGCGTGTTCTTATATACACGTAAATAGCTCCAACTCTGTGTCACCAACAATGACACAGCGCGTCTGTTACCACTCCCCTCATGTACATATGACACATCACCAGGGTGGTTGTGAGGGCCCCCAAACCTCATGATTTGATGCTGCAACCATGTGTTTTACAGGCTTACGTGCAGCATGAGAGAAGAAACTGTATACATTTTTAACACATGGCTACCACTATAATATACATTTTCTCTAAACTGTGCATTGCAAGTAATGTTATAATGTATACCTGTTCATTATGTAAACTGTATTTGTAACCATGTATTATTTGTCATATGAACATAGCCAGGGACATGACTGGAAAAGAGAGTGTAACTCTCATGTATTACTTCCTGGTAAACATTTTATAAATTAAAAATATACATGGTTAGTCTAAGTTAAGGGTTGAGCCAACTCCAGTCCTAGCAGTCTAGGACGTTTGAGCCGGAACCGCGCAAACCACGGTGGCACTTGCCACCAGAGCTACTCACCGCAAGGACACTCACAATTGACATGTCGTCACTCCGATCCCGATCCGATCACCGCGCCGATCCAGATGATCCTGTCACCAATCAGTGTCGCGCATCCCTCCACGCTCAGATGTCCTGTCCCACTCAGGACCCCCGCTTAGAGTTTGCGCCGCCTGCGAACGGGACATTTAAAAGATGAGCGAGCGGCCACGCGGGACATCATGAGCGAGGATCGGAGGCCGGACATTCGAGAGGGGAAGAGTCAGGAGTGGAATCTGAGCGGGGGGATCGGAGCGGACATCTGAGAGGGATCTGAGCGAGGAGTCGGGAGGAATATCTGAGCGGGGATCGGGATCGATGTGGACATCTGAGCGGGGAGTATGGAGAACGGGTTAAGAGCGAGGGGCAGCCGCTACTGAGCGGGGATGGATCGAGATTGTAGCGGCGGACAGTCAAGTGGCGAGGGTCCTTGCGCGTGAGTTGTTAGGCCGGGTGGGGTTCCCGGTGGGTGGTCGGTGTTAATGTGACCAAAATCATCCCTTTACCGGTTCCTCAAGTCCACCCAAAGGTCAGGATTGTCAGGATTTTGTGAAGACTGAGTCACTGACTGAGCCAGGTGCTGAAGTATGGCTCATATCCTGAGAAAACTGACCGTGGTGGCCCTTGAGGACTGGAGGGCCCACCCCTGGTCTAGTGGCAATTTTGTGCAATAATGAAGTGAGCAATTTTGGACAGTCGGTGATACCGATAGTGTTAAAGAGGGGCAGGTGATCTCTCCCTCTATTCAGCCAGCACAGTTTAAAAAGCAGAAGAAGGGTAGATTGAAACCCTATCAAAAAAAATTTGGCGCAGAGTATAAGTATTTTCAATCTGTTTAACTTTGGTAACATTACCGTGGTACACTATTAAGCACTCTGCCATTAGTCAAATAGATAAATATAATTAGCTCCTTGAACCTGCGGAATATGTCGTGATGGTTTATAAATAATGATAGTAATAAATGATGTATGTATATCTTTATTATATAGCGCATCCATGTTACCATGGGACGTACGCCAGTAATACCGTGACGTAACAGAATAAAACGCTTCAACATAAAAGTTCAGACATTACGAAAAAGGAGTTGGCCGTGCCCCAAAGAGCTTCAAATCGAAGTGGTCTGGCTAGGGAGACGTACAGAGAATAATAAATAAGCGTGAATTCAACAGACCCAGAGAAAAGCAAAACGATTATTATTTCACAGGAGGATACAACATAAATAAAATGTTGCCTTAAGGGTGATGAATCTTCTAGGGTAACTATTACACAAAAGTGTTTTAAAAATAAATGTGTTTTGAGCCGTTATGAAGAATGCCTCATTAAGAAAATGGGAAGTGTTAGGTTAAGTGATAGTGAGATGTCAGGGATTTGAATGCAAGGTCGAAAAATGGTGAGAACATTTGATGGGAGTGGAATTTGAGCAATAGGGGGGCACTCAATATAATATATAGCGCCAATCATTCCACATCGACCGAAAACCCCATGACCTTAACGAGGTTTTCATCCATCCCAGTTATGACGGACTGTAGGTATTGTAGGGAAGAAGACCGAATAAGGCAAAGAACAGCACATCCAGACTCGTAGATATTGTAATAAGAAAATCCAAGTCCTTGATCGGGGGTGGTTATAATTGTGGGGCTTCTCTTCCATTCTATTATATATTTAGGCATTCCAAATACCACCCATTCAGGGGTCGCAAAGCGAGGGCCCGTAGGCTGTTGCCAATAACACTGTAAAAAACATTGTTTGTTATAAAAAGAGAAAATTGTAACTGAAAATGATGTTAGAGTCCCAAAAGTAGACTCAATTTGATATCGGTGCTGATAAAACAGTGCATTCATCAAAAACACATGTACTGCATTACCACCATCATTTTCAGTCTTGATGGAGGTTATAATAAGACTGATACATCTAACGTAGCAAATATTATATTGAACCCGGATGTTGTAATCAAAGCAGTGGTATCTGTAGCTACCAATCAGTTTGGCACCAATTTGTGAATAGAATCAACTATAGGACGAGTTTGCTTTGACTCCCAAAATTATAGGACAGCACGGGGGGGGGGCATGTAAACATCCTTATGTATTTTAGTAGCTGGTACTAATGGTAATATTGGGGTAGGAAATCAGAACGTCAATTCAGCTCTTCCAAAATTCTTTAGAAAAGGCCTCGAAACGGAGCCATTTTCAAATCAAATTTGGAATTTGATTGTGGGGTTTGTTCTATGTCAAATATGAATCATCAGCCGATAAGGAGACAGTGCGCCTCAGCAACATGATCTGTATGGCCTTGGTGGTACCACACCCCCATTACTGATGCTTGTATTAAGGAATTTTCATTTTTTAATTCTTTCAGTGCCACCTTTTTTGATTTGTCAAATTGGAAAACGTGGCCTACTTTTCCTACATGCTGTGGATCCTCAGGCCTCCTCAACAATTTTGAAAACAAATCGATATATTGTACTGTTTGTTGTCAGCGGGGTTGTAAAAAAAAAAACAGATTCTGGTTTTGACCTGAATGTGACAGATTGGCAAGTCTTACATTCAGATGTCTCCATAATCAAAAGGACTTAAATGCACAAACAGCAGTGTTATGCGCGGAGTCTTAACTAGGAGTAACTATTATTATAAAAACGGCAGATGGGATCGAGGAACACCAACCATTCCATACTCTATGGTGCCAGAGGGAATGTATTAATACAATTAAAAGCAAAGTCCTTTCCCACACTCAAACAAGCAGTAAGGGTTTTGCCTCGCGCACAAGGATGCTGTGATTCAGGTCAGTGGGGATGTGGACGCCCCGTCAAAAGGCAAATTTGATCCATAATTCTTTATACCGTTATTCCCTCTGAACAACGCTGCCGTTGCCGCTACTAATGCTCCCCACCCCCTACCCCCCAATTACCTTTTCTTTATTTATGTATCCCTGCCCTACAAACATTCAATAAAAATTAAGTGAGACAAAAAAAACTGGCTTGTCAGAAGGAGAGTGCTGGCAGACGAGGCATTAATAAAAGGAGAGGAGAAAGGGTTCAAGAGGTAAGGGGCAGAGGAGGTTAAGGAGAAAAAGGGACGAACTTGGGTGGGGGGGGGGAGGGGGACAAGGAGGTCAACAGGGACAGAGCCCCAGGGGGGGAGGGGTCAACCAAGGGGCAGGGCAGGGGCGTCAGCAGGGATTAGTTACCACAGGGGAGGGTGAGGATGAAACGGTTCAAAGAATGAGGGAGAGAGGGGCTGTGACCTGTATCTAGACTCTCACCTTGCTGCCTTGTGCGTTTTAAGGCCGGACATAGTGACCTTCTCCCGTGCGGCGGGAGGCAGGAGGACAAGGGGGTGTCTTACAATGGCATACTAGACGGGAACGTGAGGGGGCGTGCCGGAGGGGGTCACGGACGATGAGTCGACCTCATTGGGGGAACACGCCCAACGTGCCGGGCTTGTCGCGCGCAAGAAATCAGTTTGACATGATGTCTTCACAACGATACCCCCTAGCCAACGCACCGCATGGATCGCGCAATAAGGGCAGTCTGTTGCTCAGCTGAAAGCACCATGTCCGAGGGGCCTCGAGAAATGGAGCTGCCAGACGCTGATCCCCACCTCCTGCAGGAGAGCACCACCGCTGGGAGGAGGAGACGAGTGAGAGCAGGTGTCAGCCTGCAGTCCGATACCCACCAGCCGGAAGTTCCGGCTCCGGCTCTCTTCCCCACACTTACTGGGGCCCCAAGGCCAACGCGAGGCCTAGCAGGGGACCCTAGGGTGCCCTAACTGGGCCTATGCGTAATCCGCCCTGGATTATACTAATGCTGTCTAATAAGGAAAGGGGGGGGGAAGTCCTTACTGATTCCCATATGGAAAATAAGATTTCGTACGCGAATCTATACCTTACTTCCATGTTACTTATTTGGTAAGTATTGTTATCTCATGGGAGTTTTTCTTGTGGCACCACCTTTGTAGCTAGGAAGAGTTACATAGCTTAGGCCCTCGTATATTTTTATTGTCTATTTGGCTTACCGTTGAATAATTCTTCTCCCAGTGGAAAGAGCTTGTGTTTTGCCATCTTTGAAATGCTATTTACAAGGAGTGGTTGATACGCAAACAAAAAAAACACCATATCCTTAAAACAGCCCAAGAAAATAAGTTACGGTTCTCAACCGGCTAAAAGTTTGCAAAATAGGATGGACATATACAAAATAAATGAAGGTTGAGCTCATCCCAAAACGTTCTGAAATGAACAGAAATTAACATATAGCAGATGAGTTGGAAGAAATGGCCATTGAGTTGACATGTGTAAATTCTAAATGGGTGAGATACTCATCCTAATTGGTTCTAGTTTTATGTCGAGAGGACAGGAAAGGCAAACCACAAAACTCCAATGAGAACATGCCTAATTAGTCATAAAAAATGATCTAAATACATCTTCCTTGACCACCAGCTAAGCCAAGCATACTTCCTATTTTTATTTTTAGATTTTATATACTCAACATTGTTATGGTAAATTGTAAAACATAGAACCGAAATAAAATTACAGAACAGTATTATAGGGGAATTACAGAAATATAATAATGCAGTGGTCTAGGTGGAAATAAAAAAAGGGTGGGAAAAGGGGGCATATTCTATAACTACAGTGTGTTGTTAAACACATCAATTCTAACAGCTATCATCTTAAGAGTTAATATTTATTGATGTGCGCGATCTCCCAGGGCAAATCAACATTTTCTGTTGTTTAATTATTTTCAGTATTGTAGACCCTGTATAGCGTTTCTTCTCGATCAACAAAGTATGTACAACTTCTCTTAAAACATAATCTAACTGTATCTGCACCACAGCACATGGGTAGTAATTCTCAACATTTTTGCTGCTTCCTAAATATATAGCAACTTCTTAAAACAAAATATTTCTATTACTAAATGATTGGATCCAAAATTGTTATTTTCGCACAATGGACCTGTGACTAGAGTTAAAAGAAGTAAGAGGAAGGAGTAGTCTAGGACAGAGTAGTTCTTAAAATTGGTCCTCCTAGAGGTGGTTTATGGTAAGAATGATGGGAAGAACCACCATAAGTTCTTAGAACCATCAAATATTAGTAAACCCTCCGTTGCCCTGGCCTCTTAAGAGTTATACATCCGTGTTAACGATGTAACGGCTGATGTTCAGTTCTCTCATACCTTGTCAGGTGTGGATCATAGGCTTTAGATGACAATGATAGGGCTGCGGCATGTTATAGACAAGGCTTTTATCAATAGCGGTTGCCAATGCGTCGCCAGGACAAAAAAGTAACATGTTTATAGTAAACTCAGGTTCATCTAGCCGTTTATAACCTAAGGTGTATCACTTGCATTAACTGGAATACTTCCTGTGCTCTTCCCATGGTTAGCTACTCCTTACACTAGGGGGCTCTTTCTTTAAGTTTATTTCCTTGGTTACAGTATCTCTCACTCATATGCTGGGGAATGGTATTTATCTTGCGGCTATCCTTAGTAATAGTTTTAGATTGTCATCTCATGATAGCTTCATATTGCCCTGTGATTGATGGATTATGGTGGGAGACAATCTACTTCAGCTCGGGGATGCAGGTATCCCTTACTGTGAAGGCATTCTTCTGTTATGAACTGATAGGACGGGGGTTTTTACACAGTGGGAGTACCTGCCGAGTGGCGAATACACTCTATCCATGGGGATCATATAACAGTCACTGTGCACTGCCTACCTCATCCAGGCTATCAGGCTGTAATATAGGACCTTCTGTGGGCCCTCAAGCAATACGCATCCGAAAGTGTCTACTCTGAAAACTGCCCTGCTGAGCACAGCACAACATTGCACCTATTTGCACCTTTATTCACCCTAGTCCCTCTCGAACGGTCTCGGCTCATAGCTTGTCTACTTTGTAATCAAACAATATTATGCTATATGGATTTTTCTTTCATTTCAGGCAACTGGGGATTTATCCACATTGAAATTCGATTGGAGAACCCGGGACATTGAACTTCAACTAACAACTAACGGTTGGAAGATAATAGCACTGTGTGACATTATTACAATACACCGGGACATTTTCATTATGACTTAGGCCGCCAATATAGTCTCTTTTTGTGGCATTGAATGAAATTGCACTTCATGATTAACATGGATTAAGATGGGAACGGTTATTTAACATTGTTTAAAACTCCTGTGACCTCCCTAAATAGTGTCCTAGGTTCTTTACATGTTTACAGCCGAAAAAAAAGCTTTGCTAAATGTAATGTAACAATCTAACCTGTCTTTTTTAAACGAATACCTAATTAACACTACCATGCTAAAAGAAACATTGGCTTTTTTTGGTTTCTTAGAAAATGGAATTACATATTACATTTTTGAATGGAGAAACCTTGTTTGGCACAATCCACCTTTGCCTTCCCCTTAGACCCAATCTTTCAATTATCAGAGGAACCAATCAAAATGAGGGGAAAAGAGAAGGGGTATCTGCTGTGCAAACTCTGTGTTGAACTCGGGAGACATCTTTCAAAAGGAGCAGGCCAGAGGAAATCAAACCCCTCTGTCTCAGTCACAGGTTGTAGCAAAGCAGGGCTCACACACCAGAAATTCTTTGGGTGGGTGCAAGTATTTTGGGTGGTGAATGTCACATGCAATCCACGACGAGCATGCAGGTGGTGTCCAGGGTATTGCCCTGCGTCACGGCATATGAGTCTCTGCGTCACGTTGACACGCGTTTCACGGCAACGTGCGTCAGGTTGTGAGTTACGTCGTCAATCGAGGGGGCGTCTTACAGAGGCTCTTCGCTCTCTACACGGGTAATCAGTTGGATGTCGTGGGGGAGAGCATGGGGCCTCGAAATTCTTGGAAGGGTGCAAATGCATGGACTTGCACCCCCCCTGGTGTGCTCTAACGTTACAAAGTAATCCTACGTGTTTAAAAGATTATGAAGCAGAAACATTGTACACATCAGATTATAGAAAAAGAAGGTTGTTCAGGCAGCAAACTAATCATTAGAGGTCAAGATCATCTGGGCAGGGACTGAAGTCGGTAGAAATTTCTACTGTATGTGTGTGCGGATTTAACTGCAGCGTAAACGTTGTATATTGTGAGCGCTTTGGAGTCCCATTGGGATAACAGCGCTATATGAAAAATATGCATTATTATCCCGCATGTGTAACTACCCCGTGGGGCATATTGTAAAAAAGTGCGACTACGTAGATCACAGTGGTTTTGTTAAAGCACGGAAATCCCCATGTGACAGTCAGTGTGGCGTTACCATGGGTTGCACCGGATTGGCAATATATAAATCTCATTCGAGTAGTACCTTTACAACAGGTCACTGCCATGTGGTACCTTTGGCTTAAGGGATTGACCCCTTTAAAGCAGCATCTGTGGTTCATGATTCAATGTCCCGTCTTCTAAGATCTCACCTTTGATAGTACCAGGTTCCTAACAAACAGAACATGGGAATTACTCAACCATGGCTTTGATTATTATTACACAGGTTTGTACTTAGGAGTCAGTTGGCAGGGTATTATATCAACCGAAGGGCCCTGTGCCCAATGTGAAGTCATTCATCGGAATGGGGTTGAAATGTTTATACGAACAGAGAAGAACGGCCTTTCACACGTACAATTGGGTTTTTGTTTCTTTTAAACAGGCAATGTCTATCAGTAGCAAAGACATCCTCAGCCAATGGACAAAGTAGATGAGTGTCACCATTGTACTTGGGTGTTGCTTTGAAAAGAGTGTAGAGGTTGTTAGTCTCTTTCTGGTTTGCTTATTATTCGATCTTTTTTTTTGATACCAACAGTGCAACTGAATTTTTGGCAACCTCTGTAGCATCTGCTTGACAGTAGAGATCTTGGGGTTGTCTGGGGAGCAATTTCATGCAATATATCTGTATTACGTTTGTGACGTTCTTTTTTTGTCACAAAACACTCTTAGAGGGAAACAACAAAATACAATAAGTAAACATTATGTCTCTCAGAAAAGAGAGCACTTACCTATTGATCCATGGGAATCACCAGTCGACACGGTTGTTATTCAAATAAAAAAAAAATTCTATAAAAAATCAAATCCATGCTGCTAAAACACAGACTGATATAGCATATTTACACGACTCGAGTGAGATTCTGGAGAAGCAAACAATTACTGACAGCTTTTGGCCTGAACAACACTGCCAGGTTAAACGGTAGGGAATTAGGTAAACTCTGGAAATTAACTCCGAGGCATGATATATGAGGATTGGGTTGGAACTTCTGTTGACACACAACGAAAGCTGTGTCCGAGGTGTCCAAAGCTAGGGTTACATCTTTGTTGCCTGAGGTTGCTTCTTGACTGAAATACGATAGGATATAGAAAAATGTTACACTGATGTTTGATTACTTCGTGCACGCGCGTAACTATAACTATAATAGCCCTGCTAGTCCAGCCATACATAGCACACGAGTTCATCAACCAGGATGTGGTCCAAACTACCAGTCAGCCAAAAGCCACTAAAGATGAGGTTTTAAGGTATCATTACTTCAGCACAGGGTGGGGCTCGCAATTAGGTGGCACAGTCTGAATGCTCACTGGGCTGAAGCAGGTATACTTTAAACATCAACTGTTAGTGCCCCTGTGCCCTGAGGACCTGAAGTTTGCCACCCCGCCCTAAGATGTCCTTGCTATCAGTGACAACATCCAGTGCCGAAAATCGTGGTAATTGGGATTTCTGAACTACAAGCATTTATTTTAGTGGAAGTAATGAATATTTTCAAGACACACCACTTGAAGAATGTTATATTAATGATACCAAAAGCAAGTGAGACTGTTTTAACATGACTGGTGAGCATAATTTAACATCTAGTTAAGGCCTACCGCTACCTGAAGGGTAATAATGTAAAATAAATAATGTTTATTCCATTCGTTATGGTGGGAGGTTTGAGTTTGGGTAGGATTTGGTATGTATGGGGGTAGTGGGGAGGTTAGTGTTTTTAAGGATGTATTTGGGGTTTTAGGGGTGCGGGTGGTTGTATTGGGATTAGGGGGGTCTAGGGGCGGGATGTAGTGTGGGGTGATGTGAGTTAGTGGGTAGTGTTTTGTGTAGTGTATTTGGGCTAGGGGGGGGTGGTGGGGTATAGGTTGTTCGGTGGTAGGGTGAGGATTAGTTGGTAGGTTTGGGTATCATATTGGGTAGGTTTGTGTATGTATTGGTTAGGGGGGGTGGGTTGGGTATTAGTAGGGTTGTACGTGTTTGTGGTAGTGTGAATATTTGGGTAGGGGTTGTGTATGTATTTGGGTAGGGGGGTGCTGGGAGGTGTGTTTGTGAAGTTGTTTGTGGATGTTTGGCACGGGGTATTGGTGCGTTTGTGAATTTGGTAGGGGGGGTAGTGTTTGGTATATATTGAATAGGGGGGGAGTGTTTGTGTATGTATTGGGTAGAGGGGTAGTGTTAGTGTATGGTTTGGGGTAGGGGGTATCGTGTTAGGTTGTGTATAATTTGGGTAGTGTTTGTGGTGTGATTTGGGGTAGGGGGGTGGAGTAGTGTTTGTGTATGTTTTATGGGTGGGGTGGGTAGTCTAGGGGTAAGTGTTAGTGTATGTATTTGGGTACGGGGGTAGGGTGGGTCGGTAGTGTTTGTGTATATATTTGGGTAGTGTTTGTGTATGTATTTGGGGTAGGGGGGTCGGTTTGTGTGTATATATTTGGGTAGTGTTTGGTATGTGTATTTGGGTAGGGGGGTAGGGTTGGTATGTATGTATGGGTTAGGGGGGTAGTGTGTTGGGTATGTATTGGGTAGGGGAGTGTTGGTGTGTAGGGATTGGGTAGGGGGGTAGGTTTGTGTATGTATTTGGGTAGGGGGGTGTGCTTGGTGTGATGTATTTGGTAGGGGAGGGTTTGTGTATGATTTGGGTAGGGGGGTGTAGGTGGTAGTGTTTGTGTAGTTGTATTTATGGGTCAGGCCGGGTGTGTTCGTGTGGCTGGGTAGTGTTAGTCGTGTATGTATTTTTGGTTTAGGGGTAGTGTTTGTGTAGGTATTTGGGTAGGGGGGTAGGTAGTGTATGTATTGGAGGGGAGTGTTTGTGATTGTATATGTATTGGGTAGGGGGGTGCTTCGTGTTTGTGTATGTATTGGGGTAGGGGGGGTAGGTTGTGTATGTATTTGGGTGGGGTGGTTGGTTGTGGTAGTAGGGTAGTGTTAGTGTATGTATTTTGGAGGGGGTAGTGTTAGGGTAGGTATTTGGGTAGGGGGGAGTGTTTGTAGTAGTGGTGGGTAGGGGGGGTAGTGTTTGTAAACTTTAGGGTAGGGGGGGGTAGTGTTTGTATGTATTTTGGGTAGGGGGTAGTTAGTGTTTGTATATGTATTTGGGTGGGGGGAGTTTGTGTATATGATTTGGGGAGGGGGGTAGGGTGGTAGTGTTTGTGTAGTATTGGGTATAGGGAGGGGGGGGTAGTGTTGGTGTATGTATTGGGTAGGGGGGTAGTGTGTGTGGTATGTGATTGGGTAGGGGTTGGTAGTGTTGGGTATGTTGTTGGGTAGTAGGGGGGTAGTGTTTGTGTGATTATTTGGGTGGGGGGGAGTGTTGTGTCATATATTAGGGGGGTTAGGGGGGGGGTGGTGGTTAGGGTGGTGTTGTTAGTGTCATGTATTGGCTAGGGGTAGGTAGGTATGTATTTGGAGGGTATGTTTGGGTATGTAGTTGGAGGGGTATGGTTGTGTAATAGTGGTGGTGGGGGGTCCGTGTTTGTGTATATATTTGGGTGGGGGGGTAGTGTTTGTGTATATATTTGGATAGGGGGGTAGTGTTAGTGTATGTATTTGGAGGGGTAGTGTTTGTGTATGTATTTGGAGGGGTAGTGTTTGTGTATGTATGGGGGGGGTTGTTGTGTATGTTGGGTGGGGTGCGTTGTGTTGTGTATATATTGGGTAGGGGGGTAGTGTTAGTGTATGTATTGGAGGCGGTAGTGTTATGTGGATGTTTTGGAGGGGTAGTGTTGTGTTCGTATTGAGTGGGGGGTAGTGTTTGTGTATTATTTGAGGTGGGGGGTAGTGGTTCTGTATATAATGGGTGGGGGTAGTGTTTGTGTATTAGAGTGGGGTGGGGGGTATGTGTTTGTGGTTATATTTCGTTTTGGGGGGGGTAGTGTGTGTATGTATATATTTGGGTGGGAGGTAGTGTTTGTGTATATATTTGGGTGGGGGTCGGTGGTTTTTGTGTATATATTTTGGTGGGGGGGTAGTGTGTGTATGATATCTTTGGGTGGGGGCTAGTGTTTGTGTATGTATTTGGGTGGGGGAGTAGTGTTTATGTATGTATTTGTGTGGGGGTTAGTTTGTGTATGTATTTGGGTGGGGGGAAAGTGTGTGTGGGAGTATATTGTGTGCATTGTGGGGGATTGTGTGGAGTAATTATGTGGGGGGCATTGTAGGGGGCTGGGGGAATTGTATGAGTATTGAGGGGGGGGGTGAGTGTTGTGGCAGGGGGGGAGGGGGGGATGAGGGAGGATGAGGGGGATTGAGTGAGCAGGGGGGGGGGGTAATTGAATGATAGCGGAGGGAGGGATGTAAGAGAGGAGTGAGGAACAGGAAGAGGTGGTAAGGGGGGGGGAGAGTGAGTGGGGAAGAGGGAGAGACAGTGGGGAGAAGAACACATGGGGGGAATAGAGGGGTGAAAGGGGGGGGGCCTCATAAGGCCGCTGACACCGGGGGGAGGGGGCCTGCCGAAACTCTTGTCCTGGATCCTAGGAAATCTGTCGGCGGCTGTGTGTGTGTGTGCGTTTGTGTGTGTGTGTGTGTGTAACAGCAAAGCGCGTACAACCAGCCTCACACTGATGAGACCCAAAAGGTCAAAATGGCTGTCTGTGGGTAGGTTTACTGGCTATGAATCTTAACCCAGGCTGTGCTCCAAAGCTTTGCAATGCAGCAAGCATCCGCTTACAGGGGACCATGTTATATGGTTTTGAAGCAAAAGGTGGCACTGTGTGCTCATTTGCATGTCATTTCCCACAATCCCTTGCTGTAGTGGAAGCGCTGTGTGCTGGGTGATAATGGTGAAAGGCAGGGTTGCAGACCAGGGTTGCAGACCTGTCTAAGACATGCAAATGAGCACACAGTAATATTTCCATTTGCTATCTGCTTTACTGTGGAGGTTTTTTGACATTTTTTTTACCCACCATAACTTAACTGATGTATGTATATACACAACACACACACACACAAATATTATTTGATGTTGCTTCTACGCAATAATAGATTCCATTTAACTTGACTTGTAATATCTGTACTGTGCCTGTCATCATATTACAGGAAGTGATGCGAATTTTGGAGGAGCTGAAGTACGTGATAAACGTGCAATTGTATATTTAGGAGATGCCTTTAACCAGCCTGCATCCGCATCTGCAGAAGGAGCCGGTACAGCCCCCTCCTGCCGAACAGCCTGTTCTGTCTGCAGCAGAGCTCCCCCACTGCAGCCAATCACCTTGCAGGAAGTGGGCTGGATTTAACATGTCACTTTCCCCAGGCAGAAACAAGAACCTTTCTGCATCTCTCAGCTGGTGAGGGACTTACTGGGAGACCTGCCTTTTATCAGGCTTATTTCAGCAGAGCAGGGGGGCTGAGCATTTTATAACCCACACTTGGTCACTTTTAAAGCAGCTGTGACCTTCAGCATCAACCTTTCCCACATTTGCTTTAGTTAAATCAGCAAGAATGATAGCTGCCCAGCTTCTGGCGTATTACTTTACACAGCTGAAAGATGATCAGGTTAAAAAGGTAAGTGACAAATAAAATATGCATTTGTTTGCAATACTGATGCTTTTCGTGGTCTGCAAAATGTGTGCAATTTGAGATTGAACATGTAGGCATGTGCATTAAAAATAAAATATGCAGCAATCGAAAGAGGATTGTCTGTATAAATCAATCTAATCCAAGTGCATTTGTATAGGAAATGATGATATATGAGAAATAGAACTGGAAGACTGCAGGGTCCCTGTATACTCTGCAGTGTCCTTGAAGGCAGGATGGAAATGTCCTTTCCTGTGCTTCCTTCCCTAGGCCCTTCATAGGATCACAGCGCATCATACACACGCACTGCAACTGCAGAAACCGGCGATTACAATCCAATATACAGCAATTCACAACAATTAGTCATTTTTTGCAGCAGGCCTAACAGTACCGGTTTTAATCCGATTTTAAATCATAATCTTCAATCATGTTTGCCACTTGTATGAATTCATTTTACTTTCATGTTTGCAATTTGTCTATCCGCCTGCATATTATAGTATGAATTGTTTGCTTATGTTTTATTAATAATTTATTTATTGTTCATGCATTTTATTATGATGCAATAATACAATATTTCGTACAAAGGCACATGTTTACAATAAAGAATGTAATATTATTTATGCAGTAATATAACAGCATATTTATTACAAAGGCACATGCTTGCATTATATTTGAAAATTATTTATTTGGCGGTTGTTACATTTTTATTTGTTCCACATCCAAATACAGCATTAGATCTATGCCGTAAACCTTTTTTTTACCTTATTTTTTTAAGGTATTGGGGCCCAGTTCCTTAGTAATTTAGTTAGTTACAATGTAGTTGATTGATAAAATTTAAAATTGTTAAAGTATTCATGTTTATTGGGCTGTATTCTCTATTTCATAAGTCACTGTTCAATTTAAAGCCCATTTCCATATGTAAATGTTTTTGTTATATGGATTTCGATGATTACTTCCTTCTAATCCCCATCCTTGGTACATATTTAGACTTGATTTTAAATGTAAGGACACACCTTGCCATGGACATCTGCAGACTGTGGAACACCCCTTACACATCATGTGCAGCCTCCCTGCAAAACGATGACACCTGATTCATCAAATAACAAAACCCCTTAAGTTTCATTGGACCGTTTTTGAATTGTAATATCTGGTGTCATCTTGTGCCGACATAGTTTTGCAGCTGTGACACTTTGATAAATAGTCGCCCTCTAATATTTGCCCATTAAACACCTGCATATTGTCATTCAGTTAGGGAGGCCTGGGCATCTAGAAAATTAAGCACTAAACCAGTGGGGGGTTTTAACGCCACCCTTTTGTGGGGGTTAAGGAACCCTATAATTGTATTGGGAAATTCTGGGGATGCATTGTAAATTCTTCTGTATTTGGTACAATTTTCAAATGACCTGAAAATTGCAGGGAACCTTTTAGGGATGCCTGAGGAACCCCTGTTGAAAAACACTGCGTTAAACACTGCTGTTATTTGTCCTTTTTGCTTCTTTAGTATACATGAGGGAGGGTCCTCCCACAATCTCTTGGATAAATATAGATCAGTTTGCAACCCCAGAGACATTTCCAATGTTGTAGTATAGATGCACTTGTTGAAGGTGACTCCCCTTTCCTTACATGGCAGTACGAGATTAAAAGGTTAATACTCGTTTAGTACATGATAAAATATACTTAATTTAGTTATTGTTGTGACAATAAAAGTCTTTAACTTGCACTTTTTTTTTTTAATTTGTGATTTAAGACCAATTCTTTACAATTAAATTAGAGTTAATTTGGCTGCTAATCTTTACAGTATATAGCTATAGCCCCCTTTCCCTGGGCCTAAGGGAAATACGTGGCAACTACGCATGCTGCTGTACCTGTATGCTCACAGGAAGCCTAAGGCTGCGGTCCCAGTGATCATTGTGACACGCACGCCCGGTGGGGGGGGGCAGCGCGTGCACAGCGCTACCCGCGGTCTTTAGGGAGAGAGATTGCGATGGGAGGGGGCGTGGCCGGGGGATTTGCGGGGGCGTGGTCATGACCTCACGCGGCTGGTTCGCCCTCATTGGGTGAACCACCGGCGGGGGCGTGGCCACGCCTCCGTCGCCAGTTCTGACCTCAATTCCATTGAGTTAAAAAAAACCTGCGAGTACAGCGCGGCTGCACCTTCAGCGGGGAGGTGAGTACTGGGCCCAGCCCCATTGAGGGGCGGTGCTTACACGCACAGCGCACGCCGAGGTGTGCGCTGTAGCAGTGACTGGGAACGCAGCCTTAGCCTCCGCATCTGGGAGCCTGGGGTGAGCTCTATCTCCTTGTGCACAGCGCCTCCACCTATGAGGGATCCCGGGCAGGGTAACCCCTCACAGGAACCAATACAACAGCAGTAAGCAATAACACAATATATATATATAACTGATCTTTACTGTAACAATACTAAACATATAACACACAATACTACATAACACAGTATAGTGCAGTGACCCCAACACTTGGTGGTTTCCCCAAAGTACTGAGGGTGCTGTGGTGTGGTGTGGTGTGGTGTGGTGTGCCCTGGTGTCCGTCCCAGCAAATCCCACCCAAATGTGAGGTAGCGCTTCCCCCTGTGCATGTTGGGTACCTGCCTGGGTACTCAGTACACAGGTTCCGCTTGCAGTGGTGTGTTGGAGTAGGTCCCCCGCAGCGGGGCCTCCGACAACAATTCCCCTGTCTCCTAAGGGTCCACATCCTCCTTGTGGTGTGAGCTCCAGCCAGAGGGTCTCACACAATGTCCCAAAGTACTGTGGCGTGGTCCCAGGCCGCAGATCACCGCGTGGACGTCCGGTAATCGGCGCAGCAATAATAATAGGGACGCATGCCATTATCTGGGACCTTCCCTGCAACACTTCTCTCAAGTGGCTCAGGGCCTACGGGGTTCAGGCCTAGGCCTAGTCCAGGAAGCACTGCTCCCTGGACACTACCTTCTTCCTCCGCACCGGAGGCAGAGTAGGGGACTCGGATAGAGGTATGTATGTATGTATGTGAGTTCGACAAACCTATACATTTGCTCGCCCCGGGCGAGTGGATTTAACATCGTGGCGAGCTCCTATTGGCCCAAGCAGCACACGTGTGGTACTAGGTGGCGAGTGGATTTTTTTTGATGATTTGTCGATCTAGATATATATATATATATATATATATATTCCGTAATTTATACGATGAATGGGCTTTTTATTAAACATTTTTGTACGTGAGACAAACATTTTGCATTTGTAAATATTAAAATCTCTGGTGGTTTGTGCAGATTTAAGACTGGAAACTGTTTTAAAGCTAATTGTGATCTTTTAGTTCTTGAGTAATTTGGCTGTATAAAAATTGTAGCTGATTTTTCTAACAATTACAAGCAGTAATATAAATTTAAATTAAAAAAAAATAGTCTATAATCGTTTCTTCCTCCGGCATCAAGATAAGATAAATAAACACAATGGAGCAAAATACTCCTATCGCAGACTATATTCTAAAGACGCATTCTAAAATCTATGCTAATAGTCAGGGCTCGACAAATGCACTCGCCTGCTCGCCCCCGCAGCGAGTTGATTTTACCTGCTGACGAGTAAGGTGGCCAGCGGCAGAAGAGGAGGACTGAAGACCACAGGAGGAAGACAGCTGGTGGCGGGAGAACAGGACCGAGGACCACCATGTCAGCGGAGCAGGGCTGCAGAGGAGTGAGACAGCGAACGGTCGGCGGGGGCCGGAGCAAAGCATTGACACCATGTGAGCGGCACAGGAGAACGGCCAGGTAGGAGCTGCGCGGTAGCAGCGACAGCGGTAATCGGTAAAGACTTCCGGGTCGGGGCGCGCTCTTACCGGCCGTTTTCCTGTGCTTCTCAAATGGTGTCAATGCTCTTATCTGGCCGCCGCCACTCGCTCACTGTCTAACTTCTCTGCTGTCCTGCTCCGTAACATGGTGGTCCTCGGTCCTCTTCTCTCGCCGCCAGCTGTCTTCCTCCGGTGCCGCTACGCTCCCATGGTATTCAGTTCTCCTTCTGCCACTGGCCGCCGTCTTCCTCCTCTGCTGCGCTGCAACACTGACGCCTGGTAAGTGAGGGGTGAGAGAGGAAGGGGAGAATGAGGGTAAGGCTACGGCCCGCTGCACGCTCGTCTGCGAGGCAGGCGGCGCGTGCAGCCGAGTCCCCCAATCTGCAGGGGGAAAGACAGTGGGGGACGTGACGTCACCCGGCATTTTCGCCCTCATGGGCTGAACCGCCGGAGGGCGTGGCCTAGCGCTCCGTCGCGTGTCCTGCTCTCAATTTTCTTGAGCAGGAGAAACTGCCGGCGCAGCGCGGCAGCCCCCCCTCGCAGCGGGCACGGCCCCATTGTGGGCCGGCTCTTGTCCCTGCAGTGTCCGCCACAGAGGGCACTGCAATAGCCAGCGGGATCCTAGCCTAATGAGAGAGGAAGAGGAGGAGGAGGGAGGAGGGGGGTGAGAGAGGTTGTTCAGTGCAATTTAAATTGGGGGGGGGGGGTGAGGGAGACCTGTAGCACTAACTAATTACTGCCTAATTATTGCCTCACAACCCAGTATTAAAAAAGGCCATACTAAAAAAAAAAAAATTATACAAAGAACATGAGTGAGCAAATGTATATGGTCTAAAACAGGCGTGCACAAACTTTTTTTCCCACCTGCGCACCCCTGCCTGTTGTCCTAACAGACTTTCCCCCCCCCCCCCTCCTTCCTTGTCTTCGGGGTCAAATGACGCAGCAGGGTCACGTTCCCATGGCGAAGATCGTGGGGTGGGGCCTCTGCCTCCACCGTGCCCCCTCTGAAAAATCTTGCGCCCACCCAGTTTGCGCACCCCTGGTCTAAAATATATTTAATTTATTAATGCAAAGTTAAAAACACCCACCTAAAAAAAAAAATACAAAAATAAGCACACACGTCATAGATAATATTAATACATAATTTGTGTGTGGCTAGTCCTTAATGGAGCAAGTTCCAAGTGATCTAATAGTGCATATAAAAACAAAATTACTGTATTATTACTTCTGCTTTTCATTGAGGGACTTTAAATAATATGCCATATGAATCTGCCAATGTAATCCTAGACAGCAGTCTCAATAGTCAAAGGTTATGTAAACACACCTCACGTTGGTATTATTGAGACTTCTATTTAGGACCAAGACGTCTGGCTATCCGGATTTATGTGGTGTAATAAATACTTTAGGAATATCCCCTTTGTCCAGTGCTGGTATCTGGGCCACTTTTTGTGATGTGACATATTGCTGTAATCATAATTTTACAGTGGACGGTGTATGCACTTTAAGTGAGTGCGGTCTCTCCCTCTCCTTTTTTCTCAGTCTTGTGAGTGCCAGATATTCTGGGCCTCAGTATTATCGTGAGTGTCCTATCGACAGATCTATGGATCTTGAGAGAGGTCCTGCGATAGCGCCGAAACATTGATGCTGTAATAAAGATTTAAATTTTATATAAGTGTGTGTGTGTGTGTGTGTGTGTGTGTGTGTGTGTGTGGATATATACATAAACACACGCCTGCCCTCATGTCCAGTGATGACATCATGGGATGTTGTGACGTACCTTGACATGCCGGCGCTTACAGAGTTCCTGCGCTCTCCCCCAGGCCAACTTCCGTAATCACAGTTTCAATGTTGTGGGGTTTAAAGTCACTTAAACCACCACAACATTTAAGCTGTGATTCCGGAAGTTGTGCCGGGGGAGAGAGCGGGGGCTCTGGAAGTGTGGGACCGCTGGCACCGCCATCAAGCTGTCCCTCAGAATGTAGATATGTGTATATGTGCATGCACACACCGCGTATATTTCTGGATCTGCTAGTAACTGGACACCATGTCTGTATTTATTTATGACCCAGTCCTAAACATTGTGTATTTTTGAGTCTCAATTGACCTGCATTTCTATCGCTAATGAACACTTCATTACCGAACCTAACTAATTATCACCAAGATAACTTGCCTTGGGTACGCTTTGTCCTGAACCTGGCCTTTGGCTGCTCTCAAGGACTGACTTCCAGGAACCTTGACTTACATGCTGTCAAAGTGCAAATACTACAGATGTCACAAACTACAGCTCAGAGCGGCCTGAAGTTTAATAGTTTTGGGTACAATGATTAAGTTATTGAGGCACCACAGTCTGAGAACCCTGATTCGCAGGTCTTCTAATCCTGTTTTTTTCATCTGCACAGATGAAGAATGGATATAGGGGAACATGCATCAGTGACGTTAGAGAGGTGATCACGTGTTTCCGGCGATAACTCCCATTTAAGTCCATAAGAGATAAAGCCGGAAGGGGTGCTATGCGCCATAGAGAGCGGTGATCAACACACCGGAGGCAATGAAACCGCGGCAGAATCAGTAAAACTTTAGCTCTAGATTTCTGCAGGGTTTGCCAAGTTGATTTTCCTATAGCGGTCCAGATGTCAGTGTCCGCGTCCCAATGGGCAGGCATAGTGGGAGGAGGAGTGGCTTAATGTCGCTGCCTTTGAAATGACATTGCCAGCTCCTTGTGACCTTGTGCAAAAAAATGTGATTAAAAACTGTAATATGCCTCTCTTTTATTTTTTTAATGTTACTAGTGTACATTTCTAAGTTAAACAAAACGTCCCTATGCAGACAAACCACATTCGCTTATTTGCTATGTGCAATTTTACTATTGGTATCCCTCTCAAATGCACAAGTCCGCGTATCTGCCTTGAGCTATAAAAGGAAGTGTAAGCTCTGTGGGGTAAGGACATGTGCATGAAAAACCTATGTACATCACTGCGTAAATTATTGGCGATATACAGGAAACTGTATCAAAATGATCAACGTTTTCTATGTGCAGAAAAAAACACTGTGTATGTATATACATGTGCTCATTTGCATGTCATTTCCCAGAATCCCTTGCTGCAGTGGAAGCGCTGGGTGATAATAGTGAAAGGCAGGGTTGCAGACCTGTCTAAGACTTGCAAATGAGCATACAGTATGAGTGTGTTGGGAGCATATATAGAGGTAATATATATATATATATATAATATATATTATATATATATAGATATATATTATAGATAGAATTTTATATATTATATATATATAGTGTTGACAAATCACCAAAAATCTACTCGCCCACACAAAAATAATACTCGCACCCAGTACCAAAACGTGTGCTGCTTGGGCCAATATTTACTCGCCCGGGGGTTAAATCCACTCGCCGGGGCGAGCAAATGTATCGGTTTGTCGAACACTGTTATATAATATACACAACACCACACCACACACACACACACACACACACACACACACACACACACACAATGTTAAAATGAATCCTAAACAAAAGGAATGCAGACACAGAGAAGAAAATCTACGGGTAGCGATACCGAATAGCAGCTCTTGGTATCTCAAGGACAAAATTCTCCTTTTTTTATAAGGTAGTGTACGGGTTACATTTGTGCATCTAATTTATGTATAAAAGTACTTTGTGTGTACGTGTCGGTGAACAAGTGCACTTGGGCATCCTGTGCTGGGAAACAGTGGTCAGCAGCTAACATTTGGTAGGTGCCACCTGGATGGAAAAGGGTTAATAATTCTGTTCATTTTCAACTGAAGGTCACAACATTAACAAATAGACTACTTCCTTTCCTGGGTGTGGGTGTGGGTGTGTGTCACTGTTTGCTTGTGAACAGTTGCTGGATTCCTGGTTAAGTTGGTGGTAAAAGGACATGTTTTGGCTCAGACTCTGCCGTTTCCTTCCTCACAGGGGGCACTGGGACCGCCCATTTGTGTCCGAATCCTGTATTACTACATTCTTCTTGATGTATAATATTACACTGGCAAATGTGTATTTTTAGCTTTACCTGGGCGGAATGATCTCGATGCGAAGGGGCAGTTCAACTTTGCGTATCCGTGTAACTGGCTACCGTAGAAAGATTTCATCGCCCTTAAAAGTTACTCCTTGTGAAAAATATGCATCACTTTTAATCTGGAACACAGGATTCAGGTGTGTCAGCAATTTATGTTTGGGTAATTATCGTACCATAATTACTTTGCAAACAAAGGAACAGAGCTAAGATAACTTTGGCGGACAAACAGTCTTATCGCCAGACGACATTTTGGTAAAGATTGTGAGGGCCATACAAAGCATATTTACCATAAAAATGTTAGTGTAAAAATGATTTTAAAATACATACTCCATGTAACCTGTCAAACATGTAACTAACTGTCCTTTAGTTAGTTACAGTCCTAGACAGGACTTCCCCCTTTTAAACAGTAAAACAGTGTTTTAAAATAATTGATTTCAATAGATTTCTCTTCCCCTCCCCCCCCCCGCCCCCCAAATTATATAATAACATACATGTTATTTTAAGATGCATGTGCATTTACATTTTCTTTCCCCATGAAAACAGACTTTTGCAATTCTGCGTTAAACTGATCTTCTAAATATGCACATTTATTTTAGAAATACAGCATTTGTGTACATTCATTTTATTTTCACTACTGAGGTGTACGTCTAAAGTAGAAGACAGACTGGCATTAAAGCAGCAGTCCAAGCTTCTGTGTTTTTTCTTTAATATGTGCATCAATACAATCGGCACAATAAGTAATTGGCTATATTGACGATCGATCCGTTCTCTTGTGATCGATCAGCGAAGATTCGGCTCGGGGAGTTCACTAAATGACTGCAGAGGAGTATTCTGCAGCCAGTGTGATGATGTAAATGGTTGCTATAGAAACAAAAATTACTTGTTACATTATACTACATTAAAAATGTAATTCAGAGGGGTTTTTTTTTTTTAAATGTTACGCGTATTTTGTCATAATTTTTATTAAAAAAAACACATGCATGATATTGCTTGGTCTGCAGCTTTAAGATCTGATACGTGTCAGTTTACTTCTTATTGATAATATTTTAAGTCAAGCTAGCAGATCTGTAAACTCTCTCTGATTTGGACCAGAAGTAGTCTTGTGTCCTACTGATAAGGATTTTTCCATTAACATGCCATTTTATGTTTGGCATTTCTGAATTAGACCATTATAAATTCATTTTTTCATGTAGGAAGCCTAATATGACTCTGTTATTGTTCAGACTCTGTGACCTTGGGGAACACACTTGACAGTAATACTGACTAAAATAAACAATCATTACTACAGTTCACTGTGTATTGTACATTTGATCATCTAACTAAAAATGTTCAGCCGATTTCTCTTTGGCTAAAATCTCATGGTGTTATTTGGTTATGACAGGCTGTTGCTAAGATGTACTGTATATCTCTCTAGTAACTTCCTCCCTTGTTCAGCCATTAATGATTTATTATTGGCTATAATGCAGAAGCTAAACTAAAACCTCTTGCCCTTATAACCCCCTAACACCTTACCCTAAAAGCTCTAATTGGACCCCTGAAGCGATGGGGTTGGCAGTGGCGGGGGGGGGGGGGGGGAGCTGCTGCATGATGTTCCATTCCACCACAAAGAGGCTTTGTGTAGGCTTTATTTATAAAAGGGAAATCCCTCCTAGGGCCGAAGTGTCCTAATGGCAGTGACCTGTTTACAGGGAGGAAATCTGGGTGACTGATGCATTTTTACCAAAATCTAAGTATTTATAAATCCTTTTTAAACTTTCTTTAACAGGGTGTCTGAGACTTGTGTAGGGATTTGATTTGTTTTTGGCTGCTCCCCTTTATGTAATGTTACCCTGTTTTCAACAAAAGTGACCGCCCTGTGCCAGTCTCATTCACTTTATTGGCCCTCCAATAGGGTGGTATAAGGGTAAAGAAAATGCCTGACTAACAAACATTCAGCTGCTCCGACACTGAAAGGGTCAAATTACCATCTTTTTAGCTTTAAATGAATATAAAAATTCATATACAATTTCATAATATGAACTAAAAATGGGTGGTTGTCTGGTTTGCTAGGAAGGGGGTAATTAATAACCATTGCTGGAAATGAAAACCCTCCAGCTTTATTTTATACAGCGGTTTCACAATTTTTAAATCTTGTTTCGCAGCTTTGTGAATTCAGGCCGCTAAGCTGATCCATGCAGTCTCTGAACATAGAGGAGACACAGCGACGTGATGTCACTGTACACTCCCATGATGCCATGGGACATTCGCTTTTGTGTCGGGAGGGCGTGTATCTGTGCAGTCACGTCCCTTCAGGGGCATTGCTGTCATATACGTGGGGAGGGCCCTAACCGTTCCGGTTTTTGTTTTGGGGGTCATTACCGTGACATCTGGAAGAGTTACGGTGATGTTAGGAGGTATTTGTGGAGATGTTGCAGGAGCTTTGCACCTGCTTGGTATCATAGCAGTCAACCAAGTTTCCCAAAGGCACAGTGCAGTTTAGTACGAAAGGGAACTAAGGGCAATGGCAGGTTTAATAGCAGCTGTCTTGACACCTTAAAAAAAAATCCCACTTGTTTTAAATATATTTATTTTATACTTTTAAAAAGTTCCGGTCAATAAAAGCTTTGGAGGGTTGTTATAATGTTTGGCAAATAATCTTATCACTAAGAGGCATTAATTAGTCATACAAATTGGTAGCTTCGCTCTGATCCAAACTAATTATGGTGCCATCATTAGGCAAACCGATAATTATGTTGATCTGCTTGAATCCAGTGTTTCCAACACCACGCATATTCCTTTTTCACAAGATACAAATGAATGAAACCGTTCCATGCATGGAGTTTCCCCCTTCCCCCCCCCCCCCCCCGCCCCTCATCTCCCTCCGCCCCTCATCTCCCTCCGCCCC
>WSYH01008290.1:0-29738 GCA_036426205.1 Ascaphus truei
ATAGCACCCAGAAAACCCACTTATCACTGCTTAGTGCATAACCCCCTCAGTCTAGTTTATAGTGTGTGGGGAATATGGCTAGTAAGAAATAAAGTGCCGCTTCTTATTCTATGCCCCATACCAGAAAGACTTAGGTTATTTTTCAAAGTGTAAACTTTTATTAAACAGTGTTTTTAAAAATATATATGCTTGTGCACGGTATAATGAGCCGGGTCTTTCCGGACCAATGTTCTGGGTGAGTCACTGGGCTACCAGCGTGGTGCCAGCGAGTCTACCCAGACATCGAACTTGAAAGTCACCAGAGGTTGCCAGGTGTGAGAACATTTGGGCAGGAGGTTTAGGCTTGAGTACCCGCCTTCTGGGGTGAATGGAAGTCCTTGGGACAACCATTTGCCCCAGCAGACCGAGCTGGTCCAGGTGAACATGGTATGTCTTTCAATGTTTAATGAATTTAACCCTTTTTCTCTGGTGGACACATTGCAGAGCAGGCCCTTCCAATAGCCAAATAGATACAGATACAGGGGGACAATTTGTAAGCAACTAGAGCAGCTTAATATCGGTAGATATTTTTTTCACTTTTTTGGATTATTATTTTTAAGGATTGATTTAATGCCGTAAGCTGTTTATGGTTTCACATATTATAAAATAGCTATGACCTTTGAACGTATAAGTCCGCCATCCGTCCCAAACAAGTGCCTCCTCCACCAACTTCCCCCAACCTCCCCACAAAAAACACAAATATGGAGAACAAGCCACAGCTTATATTAATACTCTTACCACACCTATTAAGCCATATTGGAATAGTCCCCTACAAGCCTCAGGCTACCCCAGTGTACAGCTCACACCGCACACCTACCTGTTCATGCCCAGCACTGGTGAACAAAACCAGCATCAACCAAGAGATTGACCTCACCATACCTGCTCCATTTCCTGTGCGGTAATGTCCTACCAAATAAGTAATCAAATCCTTCAACTCCCTCTTCAACCAATGCCATCTGGCAACTAAAGGTGGGCACTTTCACTCGTGTTTTGGCACTTTCACTCGTGTTTTGGCACTTTAACTCGTGTTTTGGCACTTTCACTCGTGTTTTGGCCCTTTCACTCGTGTTTTCGCACTTTCACTCGTGTTTTGGCACTTTCACTCGTGTTTTGGTTATTAGTTTGGATGGGGTTTTGATTTTAATAATGTTTTTTGTTTTGGCTCTGATTTTTGGCAAAAGTCAATTTTTGGGTTTTTTGGATTTTTACCAAATTATGGAATTAACTCCAAATAAGCAGGGAAATGCTAAAATTGCATAATAAGGATTGAAAATGCTTTAAAATGTTTGAAGTCAGAAAAACAATTTGTTAACTAAAAAAATGTAACTGAGAAACTTAAAGACCACATTCTCAGGCTTGTTTGTTTTTAATCCCCCCCCCCCCCCTCCCATATTTTTACAGGGTGGGAACCAGAGGATCCCTTGGGCCGAACACCCTTATTTTAAGCTTTGAAGACCCCCTGGGACATGAGATACTGATCACGAGAGATCAGGACTTTTAAGACATTTATATTTTTCAGGGATCATTCACAAGGCAAAACAAGATGGTGGAATAAAAAGAGGTTTATTCGGTAAACGCGCGTACACACAATGAAACCGTTATTAATGCAGGCTGGCAGCCCCCACCGTCACAGGAGGGCTAGCGGTACCTTGGCACAGCCTGCACCCTGCACCCAGTACCGGTGAAGTTACAAGGTTGAAAAGCCCTGTAAAGCTGGGAATTGGGCCTGGGTTTCTGGTTTCTGGTTTTGGATTAGGTTTTTGGAATGTCAGGTTCTGGAAGGCTTCAAGCCCCCGTTTTTGCCCGTCTCTACTGGCAACAACTCAAATGAAGTTTTCCACCAGAATCCGGCAGCTGTGACAAAACATGAACCCTAAAAACACCAAACTTTCATATCCTCTATACTGTATATTTTTTATTTTGTCATTATTTTTTTTTTTTAGATTTCCAGCAAAAAACTAAAACAACAATAATAACCCAAAAGTAGCAAAGTAAATAACCAGCATGTGTGGGCTGGATGTTTGCTCCAGATGCCAAACACAAACGAGACCTACAGATGTAGCTAACCTTACTGTCTCAGGTGCCCCTGACGCCCTGGGTCACCGCGGTGGTGATGGCACCGGAGGATTAAGACACCAGCGGATTCCAATCGCATATCAGCAGGGTAATCGCGACAGACACGTTATCTGGCACTGCAGACTTCTTCAACCACGGCGCGGGTGCCAGTGAGTCTTGCTACATCTGTACCTCCCCTTGCAACCCACTTGTTTAGCCCAGCCATGATACTTCTCCTCATCTCTTTCTATCACAAGCACCTCAGCCATAGGTCATGCCCACCTTCCCATATTGCTTCTTCCCCACCCGCCCCAGTGGGTACATATTAATACACTGATAACCACTGGTGGTGTCAGATTTGTTCTCTAAAAATGTGCCAAATTCCAGGACAGCACAGGAGTACCTCCGCACCAGCTGTAAAACGCATAGTCCGTGCATTGTTCTGTCCGTGTGTGCCAGGCTGCTGGTCTCTCTTGTGGTGATTGGGTTAATGGATGAGGAGCTGGAGGGGTCCATTCCAGCTCATGTGTTGCCAGTTCACTGACCGTACAATGCATCCCCGGGATACTTCTGTTCTCCTTCGCTCTGGAGCCCAGAGCTGTTTAAAACCTTTCCCAGGGAGAGATAAAGTTAGCCAGCCACACGGTTGGCCGGGGTACTGAGCTGAGCTGCCCGTGTTTTGTCACATTAGACATAAAACACAGGAGCGGGTTAGTTTATTATATTCAGTGACTTCTTTGAAATTTTTCTTACATGTACGCCATGTTTTTAGTTATGTATTTAGATAACGTTTGTACAAATAAATATGAAAGCTTCTAAATCACTGTATACTGTATGGCAGAGGCAGATTACTGTCTATATAAAGGTATTTAGTGTGTTACCCCCTTTGCCCGGGTCTAAATGAGTTTATATTGAGTTGAACTATATACAGTAGATGCAGTGCTCAGTCTCTCATACCTGGTCAGGGTGCTGGGTGCAGGTTGTGCTCAGTCTCTCATACCTGGTCAGGGTGCTGGGGGCAGGCTGTGCTCAGTCTCTCACACCTGGTCAGGGTGCTGGGTGCAGGTTGTGCTCAGTCTCTCATACCTGGTCAGGGTGCTGGGTGCAGGCTGTACTGTACTCAGTCTCTCATACCTGGTCAGGGTGCTGGGTGCAGGCTGTGCTCAGTCTCTCATACCTGGTAAGGGTGCTGGGTGCAGTGCAGGCTGGGCTCAGTCTCTCAGACCAGGTCAGGGTGCTGGGTGGGGGCAGGCTGGGCTCAGTCTCTCAGACCTGGTCAGGGTGTTGGGTCAGTGCAGGCGGGGCTCAGTCTCTCACACATGGTCAGGGTGTTGGGCGGGTGCAGGTTGGGCTCAGTCTCTCAGACCTGGTCAGGGTGCTGGGTGGGTGCAGGCTGTGCTCAGTCTCTCAGACCTGGTCAGGGTGCTGGGTGGGTGCAGGTTGTGCTTAGTCTTTCATACCTGGTCAGGGTGCTGGGTGGGTGCAGGCTGGGCTCCGTCTCTCACACATGGTCAGGGTGTTGGGCGGGTGCAGGCTGGGCTCAGTCTTTCAGACCTGGTCAGGGTGCTGGGTGGGGGCAGGCTGGGCTCAGTCTCTCAGATCTGGTCAGGGTGCTGTGCCAGTGCAGGCTGAGCTCAGTCTCTCAGACCTGGTCAGGGTGCTGGGTCAGTGCAGGCTGGGCTCAGTCTCTCAGACCTGGTCAGGGTGCTGGGTCAGTGCAGGCTGGGCTCAGTCTCTCAGACCTGGTCAGGGTGCTGGGTCTGTGCAGGCTGGGCTCAGTCTCTCAGACCTGGTCAGGGTGCTGGGTGGGTGCAGGCTGGGCTCAGTCTCTCAGACCTGGTCAGGGTGCTGGGTGGGTGCAGGCTGTGCTCAGTCTCTCAGACCTGGTCAGGGTGCTGGGTGGGTGCAGGCTGGGCTCAGTCTCTCAGACCTGGTCAGGGTGCTGGGTAGGTGCAGGCTGGGCTCAGTGTCTCAGACCTGGTCAGGGTGCTGGGTGGGTGCAGGCTGGGCTCAGTCTCTCAGACCTGGTCAGGGTGCTGGGTGGGAGCAGGCTGGGCTCAGTCTCTCAGACCTGGTCAGGCTGCTGTGTCAGTGCAGGCTGGGCTCAGTCTCTCAGACCTGGTCAGGGTGCTGGGTGGGGGCAGGCTGTGCTCAGTCTCTCAGACCTGGTCAGGGTGCTGGGTCAGTGCAGGCTGGGATCAGTCTCCCTGACCTGATCAGGGTGCTGGGTCGGTGCAGGCTGGGCTCAGTCTCTCAGACCTGGTCAGGGTGCTGGGTCAGTGCAGGCTGAGCATGGATATGCAGATAGAATAAGGATGGACGCCAGGAACCTTTATAGCAAAAAAAGAGCTTTATTCACATTTACTTATAAAGATCGCCAAACAAGGACATACATCAAGGTAAACATATTAACTGGTGGCAAATCATACAGTTACTCTGAGCTTCTTCCCCTGGCAGCTCTCACTCCTATACTGAGGAGGTACTTATGCTTGTTTCCCTTAGTATTGGTTAGATTGGCAATCTCCCGTATAGCGTAGTGCCTCATCTCAGGGGGACCCTGTTGGGAGTAAACTCTGCGTTCTGGAATCAGTATCCCCTTACTGTGTACTGCACACTTTGTTTTATGCAGAAAAAATGTACACAGTACGCGCTGTCCCTCCTTTCTCCCTTGAATTTCTTATTAAATTTGGTCTTCCCTGCTGCTACGAATCTCCCGTGATCAGCGGGGCATATCCAGTGCCAAATAAACACAAAAATAGGAGCGTATGGATAGAAACAAAAGCACAGGTTAATCAACAATATTGATTTTATATACAGTATTTTAAAAATGGGGAACAAATAACACTAATATACAATGGATATAATAATCCTACTGTCCAATATACACAGAGGATCCGGCTTCTTTCTCAGAGCCTCACGACAAGAGAGTTCTCTGTTGTTATAAGAGAAGGGGTCCAGACTGGGTTGGTATACAAAGCTGGTACTCACACTATCTTGTCTGCATCCTTGTAGTGTGCTGGGACTGCAGCTACCGGATGTCCGTCGTCACGGACGTTGCGTCGACTTCACCGCTACACGTTTCGTGTCTGATTGACACTTCTTCAAGGGGTTGGTCATGAGATCCCTTGCTATTGCTTCGTTTATGCATATTGGATTGGGAGTTTACTAAAGACCTTCAGCTTGGACTGATCCAATGATGCGCCAGAGCTACTCTTTCCTAAATCTGTCTCTGCGTCTCCCCTGCTGAAATCCCTCTCCTGGCTTCCTATCAAATCCCGCATCACTCAATTCTCCTCCTCACTTTTAAAGCTTTACACACTTCTGCCCCGCCTTACATCTCAGCCCCAATTTCTCGCTATGCACCATCCCGACTCTTGCGTTCTCTCTACCCCCTTTGTATCTAAAGCCCTCTCCCGCCTTAAACCTTTCTCACTGACTGCCCCACCCCTCTGGAATGCCCTTCCCCTCAATACCTGACTAACACCCTCTCTATCAACCTTTAAGACCCACCTTAAAACACACCTGCTTAACAAAGCATATGAGTAGCTTCGTGGCTAACACTATACACCTCATACATAAAGCTTGGCCCCTTGCAGACGCACTTACCAGAATGCCTTCCTACTGTATTTGTATGTTCCTCCTACCAATTTAAGCTCTTCAGAGCATGGACTCCATTACCTAAATGTTACTTTTATGTCTGAAGCACTTATTCCCATGATCTGATATTTGTATTATTTGATATTTATATGATTGTCACGTGTATTACTACTGTGAACCACTATGTGCATTGAAGGCGCTATATAAATAAAGACATACATACATACTACTCTGAGAACTCCTACTAAGCATATTCTCCTCTTCCCACATGAGAACAATCTTGGACCATTACTATAGGAGATAACTATATAGGTCATGTTCTTTCATTGAAAACAATAAACAGCGATAGGACATTCTAAGAATATATATCTATACACAAACATATTTACAGGACTCACAGTGAGGCCCTCTATCAGAACTCTAAGGAACCTTCTTCTAGAACTTTGATGGAGCTATATATATATATATATATAAGTGTATATATATATATATATATATATATATATATACCCTTCTATTTCCCTATGATGACATCACTGGTCACAAGACATACTACATCCCATGATGGGGAGGGGAAATACCAAAGTGATCCCACCCAGTTATCCCATGAAGCCTGTTGACCCCTTACACTAAATAGTAGTCTCCAGAGGGGTATACACGTGTATAGGAACTTTGCAGCTTCATGAACTACACGCAGAGTCCCTATTCCTAAATGAAACTTGCGCAGCTATTTACAGTATATGCCTCAATTTCATTGTACTGTAAGCATTGACAACACAAAAGTAGATTCGAAGGCCTCGTTTTGATAAACATTATGAGGACATGTTCATCTCGCATTACCATCTCATTAATCTAGAATGGATAAAGTCTCCAGATTGCCAAGAGATGAGTGGGGAAAAATATATTAGTAAGGAGCTGGTCTTGGTAACTGGAGAACCACAAGATTTAGGGACATACATATAGTAGTACGGGTACTATGCCCTGAGACACCTTACAGTCATTAGCATAGCACTCAATGTGGCCCATAGTACTTACTCTGCAATATATTTATGTGTCCGAGGTTCTACAATAGATATAACTTTTTACTTATATCACAGCAATATTATGAGAAAGGTGTCCTTTAGCCTAATAACCAGGGCGTGGGAGATTATCAGGAACGGCTTTGTAAGTAACATGTTGGTGTCTAACGTGCATTACTGAGTGAAAGGCCCATTACCTGCTCTGTGGCTTCCTCGTACTCTCAGCTTGCAATGCGGAAGCAAAATAGGCTAATCTCCATCTCCGACTAATCCTGTGACATGCAATCATTAACATGACCTACATCCCTTCTACAGGAATGTGTCATGTTTACGTGTGTGGCATAAAGAAGCAGATAGAGCCTGATTCAATACACTCCAAAGCGGTCGATCTCACTGAGAAACTGCCCATCACTTGGATGCTTCGGAACATATTAAATCAGGCCCTGAGTGTACGTCAGGGCCCGTCAACTGGTGGCCCATGAAAGGACCTGCAGAGGCCGGCTCCATCTCAATTCATCGTAGTTAATCAGACAGCGAGAGTACGTGCAATTTGTCCCACAGAAATTCACTTGGAAGCTAAGGTAGTGTAAACATATGGTACTGGTGCTCCACATTCCTGCAAGATATTAAAGTATAATCATTATTCAGTGCTTGAATGCTTCCAAAATAACATTATTATACTGAGGGCCCTTCTGCTCCTACATTGTTTATCCAGCTCCGGCCTCTTTGGAGGACTGTTCCTGGTGTAGGTTACCTCGTTGGAAATTTGCAGGGGGTTTTCCACTTCACGAGCAGGGTGAGCTTTTTTTTATCAATGGAAACACACTGGTAAAGGTAGCGTATGCCCTGCTAATCCCTTCCCTGTTGCCCTCGGGCTGCACTGAGTAACCGGGCTGTTTACCTGCTCTTTGCATTCTGCTGACTTCTTGCATTGCTGGATGTGAGGGACGTGTCCGTCAGATTGCTGCCTTGGCTCTGCATGTAAATAATGCAGCCTGTATTGATCGATGTCTGCGAGAAACACTCATAACCTTAAACTGAGGCTAGCTTCTAACAACACCGTATCGCTTGTCCCAATAACCCTTTCACACCTACACATGAGGGTACAGTGACAGCAATGGGGCGTTCCGTTGCTTTTGAGATCGTTGGCCCATGTCTGCTAAACAGTGTGAATCCTAAACACATCTTCTCACTACAGATTGTAAATATGTCCCCTTATGGCCCATTAATGGATGCAAAAGTACGGCAAACCCGGTGCAAAATCTTCGACTGAGCCACGGATTGAGCCACCTTTGCTGAAGCAGGGATATCCTGAAACCCTGACCCAGGGCCGGATTAAGACATTTAGAGGACCTAAGCACTTAAAAGATTTTGATGCCCCCATATAGATCTAATTCTAGTAATTATTATTATTATATTATTATTATTATTATTATTATTCATTCAAAATACAAACAATAATAAGCCGTAAAATAACATTTTATTTTTCGAAATGAAACAAAACTTACAGTAAGATGGAAAATAATGTTTATTTTTGTATACTTCCACTTTATTTATGTAACATGGTATGTCCCATAATACCTCTCTTTCCCACATAGTATATCTGTTATGTAAGTCTTATAGTAAAAGGTTAATTTGTGGGCCAAACAAGGACCCCTCCTTATGCTCCACTTCTAAGTGAAGGAAGTAAGGCGGTGACTCATGGCCTGTGTACAGCCTATCAGATGGGTACAGTCCATGAACCCGCCCCTTCCAGAGACTTCCAAGTGGGAGTAGCAAAGTTCGTTTAGTCTTGCTCTGCCTGCAAAGGAGAGAGCATGGGCTGTCAGACTCTCCCATGGCGTGGCTGAGCTGGCCCACCCCAGGCTAAAAGGCCTGGGGACCATCAAGACTCAAGGCCCCATACTATCGGGGTACGCATCATCCAGAAGTCCTGGGACTTTGAATATCAACATCTATTCTGTAAGAAGAACTGCTGCAGTATCTCCAATAAATATATCTGTTTATTATACCTCTGCCTGGGTGTCAATTCCTGGGCAGGAGGGTTAAGGAGTGTTGTGGTAGGAACTGATGTCCTGCACCCCAGGTGCACCCCAGGAGCCCATCATGGCTGGAGGCGCTGAAGCACTGATGATATAGAACCAGGAGAACCCCAAAAGCCTGTCCTGTTGCCCCTTACCATCGCGGCTACTCAGCTCTCCCGAACCAGCAGTTATGCCTCTGCACCACGATAACATAGTAATGCAGTGTATCTCCCAGAGGGGGGGGGGGGGGGGGGCCTGGCGGGGGAGATGTGTTACATTTATATTTGAAAAGATTACTCCTACTTTTTCTAATTGCAAATTCTTTGATCAGATCCTCAAAACTACTCTTACGTAACACATCTGCTTCTATACTTAGTAGAGATACGGCATCCAGCCGGCCTTGTTGCATAGTTGTTCAGTTTTGCACCACATGGTCCATGGTAAATCCAGCAATGGAACATTTCTGTGGTGCCCCCCTTCCCTTGATGCCCTAAGCACGTGCTTATTTTGCTTAATGGTTAATCCAGCCCTGCCCTGACCTGTTGGTAAACCTTGAGGACTGGAATTGGCTAACCCTGTGTAAGGAATCCGCTCCGCGGTTTACGGTTTGCCTCACCTTGCAGACTTGTGCAGTCCTGGAACACTTCTCCTGTTATTTACTGCAGCCTGGATTCTCTCACCAAAGCAATACTGCCACACACTCCCTCTGATATTTACTGCAGCCTGGATTCACTCACCAAAGCAATACTGCCACACACTCCCTCTGATATTTACTGCAGCCTGGATTCACTCACCAAAGCAATACTGCCACACACTCCCTCTGATATTTACTGCAGCCTGGATTCACTCACCAAAGCAATACTGCCACACACTCCCTCTGATATCTCTACGCTGTGGCCAGGCTATCACTGCAACCTAGATTTGGGCATTTAGCTCATTGGAGCAGTACCTTTACACCCCCCGCCGGGGATTGGCCCACTGGCCTTTAAGTACTGTGTTCCCACAATGCTCCCTGCCGAGCATAGTCCTTACTGGATGTCACCTGTTCTGCCACAAGCTTCCGCTTGTTCTCCTGTGCTGAAGCAAAGGTATCCCCTACGTCTTCAGCTTCCTTCTCCTGTGCTGCAACGGAGGATTCCCCTGCATCTTCAGCTTCCTGGGGCCTACTCTTTCCCTAATATAGAGAGGCCGTGTCCTGGTTCCTGTGCTGTAACGGAGGATTCCTCAGCCCGCTCAGGACTCTTGCGCCGTCGCAATGGTTTAACCGTGCAGCTAGGCGGTGTGTAAATCTGGTCTGCCTACCACCTCCTGAGACCAGTACCATGGGCCATGGTCGCCGCACGCGCAGAGGCCAACCCCGCGCTCCTAAGCTGAAGCGGGGCCTTCCTGACTACCTGTTGCCGAACTCTTGCTTGAACAAAGTTTATCCTGATGTCTCCTGTCCTGACCCTGGCTTGTACAACGACGATGCTGTCTTCTCCTACCCTGATTCTGCTACCTATGACTATGAAATGCGCAATCCGGATCAGCCTGCGCGGTCTAAGGTCAGTGCTTTTACAACCCCACCTCAGCCTCGCGGTCCGACCCTGGTTTGTGGCGAGCACAACCGTGACAGTATGCTCGGCCCCACAAACTCGGACCCCGCTGAGGTGCGGGTTGGTAAGTTTTTTCCTAAAAACCTGTCCCGGTCTGTAGACCAGTCCCAGTTTGAGAATGATTATCTGTGTGATATAATACCCCTGATGGAAGATCCGTTTATGTCGGAGGGCTTAACTCCCTTGCAAAAGAAATGCCGTAATGATCTTGTTTGTAAGGCTTACTGCCTCAGAGACTTAAAACAGTATCTGGCCACTGTTCTGGCCAGTGAAAACAGTGTTTTCTCCCCTGATTCCCCTTTAGCTGGGGATAAGGTGAGTCCTGTGGAACTGGCCTACGCCTGTAGTACACTCAATGCCCTGGCTTTATCATTGGACATTCCCGTAGTACACCCGAACCCTTCCGTCATGTTGGCTCTCGCTCAGGACACGCTGCATGTACTTTCCTTGGCATTGGACAGTTGCTTGTTAAAACAGGATCGCTTCTTGGCCGCAAACGCCGCCCTTTGGCGGTTTTCCTCGGCTGCCAGTCCTGTTGCTAAACCGGGGGACGTATCTCCCTCTCCGGGAGATGACCAAACGGACCCATTAGCAATATCTCCTAACGTAGTAACTGCCACAATCCCTAGCTCTGATTGTGTGCCCGGGTTCCCTGATACTAATGATATGTCTACGTTAACCCCTGCCGATCAGTCCTGTGAGGCTCCCCTGGAGGATACATATGTTTCACTAACCAACACTAAGGTTCTAGTATCAGAGAATAAGTTCCTTAGTTCCCCTATTTCTAACTCCGAATCTGTCACTCCAGGTCTTGAGGGTTTTCCAGCTTTAACCTCTGCTAGGCAGTCCTGTGCGCTTTCCCCGTCAGAGAAAGAATCCCTAAGTTCTGTTCCCAGGGTCATTTCTGTATTAACCCCTGTGGGGCAGCTCTCTGAGTTTCCTTTGGTAAATCCCTGTTCTCTGTCAGCCATGGTCACGCCCCTAGCTCCAGAGGAGAGATTCCTTGTCTCTCCTAATACAGAGAGAAGATTACCTATGTTCTACTCTCAGGCACTGTCTGCATTAACCCCTGTAAAGTCTTGCTGCCTCCAAGTTAATGCCTTCGTTTTAGCCTCAGAGAATGAGTCCCCAAGTCAGACAGCAGAGGTTGCATTGAAGGATTCCCCTAACCTTACGGACTCCTTAGAAATTCTTTGCTATAAATCCCCTGCTTCAGCTCAAGTTTCCGCAGTTTCGCCTCCAGAGACTTCGGCTAAAGTACTGGTTCCTGTTTAATGTATTCAGGAGTCAGGTTTTTCCCTAAGCTTGGTTGCAGAGTTCCTTCTCCCGGGTATTTCACTGAACCAGCCTGTCGCCCAGAGAGCGGTGATCCCTGCTTCAGCTCATAGTTCCCACATTATGGAGTCTGTAGTCATTTCTGGTTTCCCAGACATTCCTTACCAAATACCTACTTCAGAGACCAGTACTGTTATGATTAACCCCCGTGTACTGTCTGAGTTCTCCTCTTCTTTAAGCTTAGGGTTAAAAGCATACAGTAGTCTGTATGTCCCTCCTGGGGTTCATGTTGTGTTCCCAGGAAAGATTTCTGACACACGGTTTTATCTCAAATGTGACGCTTTTTCATATAGATTAGTAAAAAGCCTGCACACTGTTTCCCTTTTCGCTGAATTGTGTCTTACTGGTTTTGAGACTCTGAGAGGTAATGACTCTCCTTCAGATTCTGAATCTCTTCCTACAATGGTTATCCTGGCTGGGGGTCTCCCTGATTTCTCTGTCCAGGCTAATTCTCCAGGGATCAGCATATCTGTGGTCACTCCCTTAGTACTGTCTGAGACCACCATGCCTATATTACAAGTCCTGGGGTTTAAATCTGAGCTATTTAGCTGTCCTGCCTTTGCTGAAACTCAGTCCCTCAGTACTGTGTCTAAATATGCCTCAGCAAACATGGGGTTACTCTGGGAAGAAATTAAAGCTCCTGTCTTAAAGGGTATTTTTTCTCACATGTCCAACAAATCTAGAACCTCAGTAATTAATTCTAAGTCACTTATTAATACATCTGATTTTTTCACTAATCAAACCCAGACACCCTCACTATTGGTTAGGAGTCCTGTGATCAGAAATTTTGCACTAGAAAACACACCTATTCATGTTTTTGTCAGGTTAGGTACCCCTGTGGTTAGGGCCATTGCAGTTTCGGAAAAGATTCCTTGAACTCCTAAGGTGCCTGTCATTAAGACTTTTCATAGTTCATACTTGCTGCTTGTTGGCTCTCGGGTCCCTGTCACTGAGGTACAGACTTCAGCTTCTGATGTTAGCTTCCCTCCCGCCACTACCCTGGCTCTGCCTTTTTCTCAAGCTACTGATATGAAAATCCCAAGGTCTATTCCTGATTCACTGACAATACTATCTTCCACTGAGGATTTCCCAGTATTGGAGAGCTCCACTGTTGTTTGCTTCTCTGCTCCTGCTAAACCATGGTTTTGTCCCTCAGAATTTTCGGTTGCCCCTGTTATTTCCTCTCAGTTGGAAATACTCTGTACGTATCCCAAGATTTCGGTCCCTATGCCTGGTTTACTGCTTGCCTTGTCACCTTCCATACCAATACCGGGAGATGCTTCCACCCAGCCTATACCCTTACTAACCATTACCTGGGAAACTTCTAGAGGTAAAATCCCTCGCAAATTCCAACATGCAGTGGTCAGCCAAGACTTTTTCTGTTCCGAAGTTCCTCCTGGCGTATTCGATCAACTATCAGGGCCGCTGATCCTAGATTCCGGTTCCTTTATTAAAGACTGGGCTTTCAGTGAGGGTTCTTCTGCCGTTTCTGCTCTGGAACCCTCTGGTTCTTCACAACCCTGGATTTCCAAGACATTTTGCGGGGCGAGCCACGTACCAATGATGTCTCTACCACCACTCTCATGTCCTAGAACTGTACTCACCAAAGAACTGCTCGTTTACGGATTCCCTTTCCACCTAAAAAACTTTAGGAACAACTCGATGTCCCCGAAACCCATGGATGGCCCTGTCTGGCCGCAGTCCTCACCGGGGGGTGGGGGTACACTAAGGAGTAACCATCAAGTCTCTGGACCACGACTCTGCCCCAATTCTAGACGATTCAGGAACAATTCCTGGTTCCCCAACTCTATGGGTGGTCCTCTTCGCCCGGAGGTCTCGCGTGAAGGGGGGGTAATGTAAGGAATCCGCTCCGCGGTTTACGGTTTGCCTCACTCCCTTGCAGACCTGTGCAGTCCTGGAACCACTTCTCCTGTTATTTACTGCCCTGGTTCTCTCACCAAAGCAATACTGCCACACACCCCTCTGATATTTACTGCAGCCTGATTCACTCACAAAGCAATACTGCCCACACACTCCCTCTGAATATCTACTACAGCGGTGCAGCCTATACACTGCAACCTAGATTTGCATTTCTCATTGGAGCAGTCCTTTACAAACACCCCGCCGGGGATTGGCCCGCTGGCCTTTAAGTACTGTGTTCCCACAATGCTCCCTGCCGAGCATAGTCCTTACTGGATTTCCCCTGTTCTGCCACAAGCTTCCGCTTGTTCTCCGTGTGCTAAGCAAAGGTATCCCTACTACGTTTCAGCTTCCTGCTTTCCTGCACTGAAGCAAAGTATCCCCTACGTCTTCAGCTTCCTGCTTTCCTGCACTGAAGCAAAGGTATCCCCTACGTCTTCACTTCCTGGTTCCTGGGGCCTACTCTTTCCCTAATTGAGAGGGCCGTGTCCTGTTCCTGCGCTGTAACGGAGGATTCCCCAGCCCTCCAGGACTCTTGCGCTGTGCACTGGTTTACTACCCGTGCAGCTAGGCGGTGTGCTACTCGTCTGCCTACCACCTCCTGAACCAGTAAACCATGGCCATGGTCGCCGCACGCGCAGAGGCCAACCCCGCGCTCCTAAGCTGAAGCGGGGGCTTCTGACTACTGTTGCCACTCTTGCTTGAACAAAGTTTATCCTGATGTCTCCTGGTCCTGACCCTGCTTTTACACGACGATGCTGTCTTCTCCTATCCTGATTCGCTACCTATGACTATGAAATGCGCAATCCGGATCAGCCTGCGCGGTCTAGGTCGTGCTTTTACAAACCCCACCTCAGCCTCGCGTCCGACCCTGGTTTGTGGCGAGCACAACCGTGACCCCTGTTCTGGATAGAATAACTGTATCATAGAGGTTTACATCTGCGTCACCCCAAAGGCAGACATCTGGAAGGTTCGCTCCCCAAGAACTGCTCCCTCCATAGACGAACCAGCATGCTAAGGTTAACATCTGGGATTTCTGTTGCAATGGGATTTGTCGCCCCACCCTCTGCAGTGCTAAGTCTGGACAAAGGAATTCGAAGCCCAGCTGAATTCATTCTGAACCTGTTCATTCTACTCTAAATCCCCAAAACGAAACCGCCAAGAACCGCCGAAGGTGTCCCGCCGTGTGCTGTCCTTCAGCTGCTCTCGTGAACCTGAACCTCACCAACCCTCTCATCTCCCTGTACACAATGTCTACTTACCAATGCCTATAGATTGTAAACTCCCTTGAGGCAGGCCTCTTCTAAACACATTGTTAATCCTGTCTGTAAATTTACTTATGCTCATAATCTCTAACTGTCCATTAAGTCTCTGCAATCTGAAGTGTGTATAACCCCGTTCATTTAATGCACCCTGTGAGTATTGCGATCCCTTAAGTGTAAGCCTGTATTTACTAAAAAATATCGAAGGAGATGAGATGAAGATGATGATGATAGAGTTGCGATCCGTTGACAGGGCAGTTCCAATTAGCAAGCAAAAAAAGCTGTGTGTGCTGTGCACCGCAGTAGTGAAACTTCTTTGTGTTTGTCAGCAGCATTAAAGCAACAATAATATTATTACTGTCTTAGAGTATGAGTAAATTTGATTGGTGGGGTCATGTTTAGCAGCAGTACCAGCATCACGGGTGCGGGAGCTCACAGGGGGGGGGAGGAATAGGCACACATCATTCAGGGCGGTGTTCGGTACACAACTGGAGTGTGCATGCGTGTGTCAGTGTGTGCGCGCGTGTGTACACCCGCGTCAGTGTGTGCGTGCGTCAGTGTGTGCGTGCGTCAGAGTGTGTGCATAATATCAGAGTGTGTGCGTGCGTGTGCGTGCATGCGTCAGAGTGTGCGTGCGTCAGAGTGTGCGTGCGCATGCGTCAGTGTGCGTGCGTCAGAGTGTGCGTGCGTCAGAGTTGTGCGTATGCGTCAGAGTGCACTGTGCATCAGATGGTGCGTGCGCGTGGCATCAGAGTGTGTGGGCGCGTGCGTCAGAGTGTTGCGTGCACGTGCGTCAGTGTGTGTGTGGTGTATGTGTTTTATTGGCAGCAGTACCAGCAGCATGAATGTTGAGCGGGTGGGGGAGCTCACAGGGGGTGGAAGAATAGGCACATCATTTCAGGGGCGGTGTTCGGTACATCACTCTGGGGTGTGCGTGCGTGTGTCAGTGTGCGTGCGTGTGTCAGAGTGTGTGCGTGTGTCACAGTGTGTGCGTGCGTGCGTGCGTGCGTCAGAGTGTGTGCGTGTGTCAGGGTGCATGCATTGTCGAGTGTGTGCGTGTCATAGTGTGCGCGTGCGTGCGTCAGTGTGTGCGCGTGCGTCAGAGTAAGTGTGTGTGTGTCAGTCAGTTGGTGTGTGATGTCAAGTGTGTGTGTGTGTCAGTCAGTGTGGTTCAGTCAGTGTGTGTATGTGTCAGTCATTGTGTGGTATGTCAGTGTGTGTGGTGTGTGTGTCTATTGTGTGTGTGTGTGTCGTGTGTTTGTGTCTGCAGTGTGTGTATCTCTCTGTGTGTACACACCGTATGTCCTCTTTGGCTGTGTCCTGCCCCCTCTCTCCTGACTCCCCCCCCCCCCGGCGGACCTGCGGACCCGGGGGGCTCAGTCTAAGTCTTCTGAGCAGAACCCCCCCCGGCGCGCGCTCAACCCCCCCCCCCCGGCGGCGCGCTCCAACCCCCCCACTCCCAGTTACCGAGGAGGCAGGCATGGCAGCGGACGTGTGGGGGAATGGCGGTCGTTAAGAGCGGTGCCGGCGCTATCGCCGCCGCATATGTCATCGGCCGTGGGGGGAGCACGACCATTAGGAGCCAGCACTGGCCTCAAATGCCAGCACTGACGTCACCATTATTTCTGTCTCCACAATCAATTTTTGCCCATTTCGAATGAGGTGCCACTAAGAAAGTTTCACTTCAAAACAACCCGTGTATCATGTGTCCTTAGAGAGATTGAATAGCCTTAAAACCGGTTTTTACTTATTATATCTGTCAAAAATCTATGTACAGTATCCTCTTTGAGAACGCAGGATATAAAGTATCAGCCTGCTTGTCGATTCTTTCCCTGGATCTCCTCTGGAGCGGTCAGCAGGGGGGAGGAAGATGAGCTCGCAGCGACTTCAACTACATAGCGGACGACACCCTGGAATAGTGGACGTGTTCCTCCGCGCCATCAAGGAGGGAGAGAAGGCTCTTTATCCCCAGCCATCTCAGAGACAGGTACGTCCCACTCAATTAACAGTGCGGAGCAGCGAGTCTTGTGGCGGTCTGCTCAGCCATCATATCATGCGAGGTAGCAGGAAACAAGTCAGACACCGGCTCTGACCTGCTCTGTCACCACGTGCGTTTCTTGGGTGTGATAGCTCTATCCAGCTACACCCCACGTGGTGGCATTAAGTCAGTGTCTCCTCCCGCGGTGGATCCAGGAGTCCCAGACACTGCAGAAAGGGCGCAGCTATGGCTTTTGCCCAAGCCCACGTATTTTGCAAAACGGAGCTTGCGTCTTGCAAACTCTGCCACGCTGGTCTCCCGATAATGGCGGGAACCGCACAGACATCAAGATCCTCTTCGGGGACGCGGAATTCACATTTGGGCAGTAGTTTCCATCTTGGGGGTGCTATCGTTTCAAGCCTCCACACATTTGGCATACTACCACGCAACTGTCACCTGATACCATGTTTTTTCACGCACATATCAGCCCGGGAACGATAACGTGGCTCTGACACAGTGCTTTTTCAGCACCTCTCAGTACAGCGACATAAATTCCTTTGACTCCCAACTTTAAACAGCTCTGATACAGAGTTTGCCCCAATCACTCCTCAGTTATAGCAGCAGTGAGTTTGGTCACATCATCATATCTTCAATGTCAGAGCTCTGCTCGCAGGACAATTCCCCAGACTACTCCTCGCAGAGCATGAGGCCCCTGGATAGTCCCACCCCCTTACCCCTAAAGGGGTGGTAGACCATGCCTCCTCCTTAAGGATCAGGCTACTCTGGGAATCCGAACCCCCCACCTGGCACATGCTCTAGCAGGTTCCACTAGCACCTAGAAACCACAACAAATAACTCCCCAGCGGGGTGGACTCACCTGCCGGCCCATGTGAGGGGAATTTAACCCTGCCTGCTCCTTACCCAGGACTTATAATGTCCGGGCCGTGGAATATATAGCCAGGGGCACGGTCACACTATAGAAACTTAAAAACAATGCCTGTTAAATTAGAATACATCAAAAATGTCTTTAAAAAAATATATCTATTTTTTAAATTCTACAAGTATTTTCTCATATACAGAACTAATTTATAAAAAAAAAAAAACATGCACGTAGTATATTGCTTGAACTGCAGCTTTAAGGCATCTACAAAGTTATGGTGGAGACTATGAGGTCACACAAGGTCATAATGCCAATGGTATATAACTCTATTTGGTGCCCTCAGGTCAGAAGTCACCTGCTTCTTGACTGGTAGCCATTGTGCCTGAACTTCAGGAGGCAGGAGGAGGCTCGTGCCTGAACTTCAGGGAGCAGGAGGAGGCATCGTGCATGAACTTCAGGGGCAGGAGGAGGCATCGTGCCGGAATTTCATGGGGAGGAGGAGGCATCGGCCTGACCTTCAGAGGCAGGAGGAGGCATCGTGCCTGAACTTCAGGGAGGCAGAGGAGGCGGCTCTGCCTGAACGTCAGGGAGGCAGGAGGAGGCATCGCGCCTGAACTTCAGGGCAGAGGAGGCATGTGCCTGAACTTCAGATAAACCAAAAGCAAGATGAGAAAAGCAAACCCATCTGAAAGACGGTTTCCATTTGGTATTCAGGACAGGGCTGGCGTGGGGCGGCTAGTATGGTGTTGTCTGTGTTCTATATATACATATATACCATACATATATTATATACATATACTTACTTTACAATATATATATATACTAGATATATACATATATAATCTATATATATATATATATATATATATAATATATATAATATATCTACTATATATTTGTGAAATCACGGTATGTCTGCGTCCCAAGGGTCAATCGCATTGGACCTTGGCCTGTCACTCCGGCTAAGGCCATGCCGCCCCGCACACCTCTCATTGGCCTACGTCCACACCAATGCCACACTGTCCCACCACCTCACTGACTCTCATTGGCCTGCGTCCAATGCCCGCCCACCGCACACCTCTCATGGCCTGCTTCCACCCTCAACTGACTCTCATTGGCCTGCGTCCAATGCCACCCACCCGCACACCTCTCATTGCTGCGTCCCACCCCTCCCTGACTCTCATTGGCCTGCTTCCAATGCCCGCCCCGCACACCCTCTCATTGGCCTGCGTCCACACCAATGCCCTAATACAGTGTTCCCAACTGTGCGCGCGCGGCTTGGCTAGAGGCCCGCGATCAGGCCGCCAGCAGCGGGAAACAAGGCTGCGTCTCATTTAAAAAATAAAAAAAATAAAACCTCTGAGGGGAAGCAGAGGAGCGTGTGTGTGTGTGTGTGTGGTGTGTGGTGTGTATTATATATATTATATATATATATCTATATATATATATATTTTTATATATATATATATATATATATATATATATATACATCTATGTATATTTGTGGTGTTGTGTATATATGTGTGTGTGTGGTGTATATAATATATATATATATATATATGATATCTATATTGTTGTGTGTGTGTGTGTGTGGGTGTGTATATCCTCTCTCTCTCTCTCTCTGCTCTCGTCTTCCTCTCTCTCTCGCTCTTCCTCTCTCTCTCGCTCTTCCTCTCTCTTCCTCTCTCTCCCTCTTTCTCTCTCTCTCTCTCTCTCTTCCCCTCTCCCTCTCCCTACCTCTCTTCCTCTCACTCTCTCTCTTCCTCTCACTCCCTCTCTTCCTCTCTCTCCCCCTCTCTGTATCTGGATATCTTATTTACCCTATATATCTTAACTGTCCTATACTTGTAAGGAATCCGCTCCGCGGTTTACGGTTTGCCTCACCTTGCAGACCTGTGCAGTCCTGGAACACTTCTCCTGTTATTTACTGCAGCCTGGATTCACTCACCAAAGCTATACTGCCACACACTCCCTCTGGTATCTACTGCAGCTGTGCAGCCTATCATTGCAACCTAGACTTGCATTCACTCATTGGAGCAGTACCTTCACACCCCCCTCCGGGGATTGGCCCGCTGGCCTTTAAGTACTGCTTTCCCACAATGCTCCCTGCCAAGCATAGTCCTTACCGGATGTCACATCTGTTCTGCCACAAGCTCCCGCTTGTTCTCCTGTGCTGAGGCGGAGGTTTCCCCTGCGTCCTTCGGCTTCCTTTCTCCTGTGCTGAAGCGGAGGTTTCCCCTGTATCCTTCAGCTTCCTTTCTCCTGTGCTGAAGTGGAGGTTTCCCTTGCATCCTTCAGCTTCCTGTTCTCCTGTGCTGAAGCGGAGGTTTCCCCTGCATCCTTCAGCTTCCTGGTTTCCTGCACTGAAGCGGAGGTTTCCCCTGCGTCCTTCAGCTTCCTGGTTTCCTGCACTGAAGCGGATGTTTCCCTGTGTATCTTCAGCGTCCTGGATCCTGGGGCCTACTCTTTCCCTAATATAGAGAGGCCGTGTCCCGGTTCCTGTGCTGAAACGGAGGATTCCCTAGCCCGCTCAGGACTCTTGCGCTGTAGCACTGGTTTACCCGTGCAGCTAGGCGGTGTGCTAATCTGGTCTGTCTACCACCTCCTGAGACCAGTACCATGGGCCATGGTCGCCGCACGCGCAGAGGCCACCCCCACGCTCCTAAGCTGAAGCGGGGCTTTCCTGACTACCTGTTGCCGAACTCCTGCTTGGACAATGTTTATCCTGATGTCTCCTGTCCTGATCCTGGCTTGTACAACGACGATGCTGTCTTCTCCTATCCTGATCCTGCTACGTATGACTACGAACTGCGCAATCCGGATCAGCCTGCGCGGTCTAAGGTCGGTGCTTTTACAACCCCACCTCAGCCACGCGGTCCGACCCAGGTTTGTGGCGAGCACAACCGTGACAATACTACACCAAAATAACTTATACTGCTTTCTTCCAGATCTGACTCAAGCTTCACACGGAAGACATCGGAACCCCCCCTAACCCAGAAGACAGGTAGGGAACACATCCCCTCCAACTTATAACATTGCGGGAATGAGGTACCTGGACATTGAGGGACTGCGGATCAGGTAAGATCCCAGGCGGGATTGCTGCTTTAGATATTGTGAAGCGGGGACGTCCAGACACTAGTAAAGGGGTTCAGGAAACTAGTCATTCACCTGTGGCTTTTATTTCTAGATCCGACATTTACACACTTACACACACACACGTAACAAGGACTAATTGTAGTATAATGTAATCTGGATTCACTCACCAAAGCAATACTGCCACACACTCCCTCTGATATCTACTACAGCTGTGCAGCCTATCACTGCAACCTAGATTTGCATTTACTCATTGGAGCAGTACCTTTACACCCCCCGCCGGGGATTGGCCCGCTGGCCTTTAAGTACTGTGTTCCCACAATGCTCCCTGCCGAGCATAGTCCTTACTGGATGTCCCCTGTTCTGCCACAAGCTTCCGCTTGTTCTCCTGTGCTGAAGCAAAGGTATCCCCTACGTCTTCAGCTTCCTGCTTTCCTGCACTGAAGCAAAGGTATCCCCTACGTCTTCAGCTTCCTGCTTTCCTGCACTGAAGCAAAGGTATCCCCTACGTCTTCAGCTTCCTGGTTCCTGGGGCCTACTCTTTCCCTAATATAGAGAGGCCGTGTCCTGGTTCCTGCGCTGTAACGGAGGATTCCCCAGCCCGCTCAGGACTCTTGCGCTGTGCACTGGTTTACCCGTGCAGCTAGGCGGTGTGCTACTCTGGTCTGCCTACCACCTCCTGAGACCAGTACCATGGGCCATGGTCGCCGCACGCGCAGAGGCCAACCCCGCGCTCCTAAGCTGAAGCGGGGCCTTCCTGACTACCTGTTGCCGAACTCTTGCTTGAACAAAGTTTATCCTGATGTCTCCTGTCCTGACCCTGGCTTGTACAACGACGATGCTGTCTTCTCCTATCCTGATTCTGCTACCTATGACTATGAAATGCGCAATCCGGATCAGCCTGCGCGGTCTAAGGTCGGTGCTTTTACAACCCCACCTCAGCCTCGCGGTCCGACCCTGGTTTGTGGCGAGCACAACCGTGACACCCTGTTCTGGATGAAATACTGTATCATAGAGGTTTACATCTGCGTCACCCCAAAGGCAGACATCTGAAAGGGTTCCCCAAGAACTGCTCCCCTCTGGACAGAACCAGCATGCTAAGGGTTAACATCTGGGATTTCTTGTTGCAATGGGATTTGTCAGCCCCACCCTCTGCAGTGCTTAAGTCTGGACAAAGGAATTCGAAAGCCCAGCTGAATTCATTCTGAACCTGTTCAGTCTACATCTAAATCCCCAAAAGCAGACCGCCAAAGAACCGCCGAAGGGTGTCCGCCGTGTGCTGTCCTTCAGCTGCTCTCGTGAACCTGAAACTCACCAACCCTCTCATCCCCTGTACACAATGTCTACTTACCATGCCTATAGATTGTAAACTCCTTGAGGCAGGCCTCTTCTAACACATTGTTAATCCTGTCTGTAAATGTTACTTATGCTCATAATCTCTAACTGTCCATTAAGTGTCTGCAATCTGAATGTGTATAACCTCCGTTCATTTAATGCACCCATGTGAGTATTGCGATCCCCTTAAGTGTAAGCCTGTATTTACTAAAAAATATCGAAGGATGATGATGAAGATGATGATGATGAGATTGCGATTCCGTTGACAGGGCAGTTCCAATTAGCAGCTAAAAAAAAGCTGTGTGTGCTGTGCACGCGCATAGTAAGTGAAACTTCTTTGTGTGTTGTCAGCAGCATATAAAGCAACAATAATATTATTACTGCTTAGAGTATGAGTAAATTTGATTGGTGGGGTCATGTTTATTGGCAGCAGTACCAGCATCACGGGTGCGGGAGCTCACAGGGGGGGGGGAGGAATAGGCACATCATTCAGGGGCGGTGTTCGGTACATCACTGGAGTGTGCATGCGTGTGTCAGTGTGTGCGCGCGTGTGTACACCCGCGTCAGTGTGTGCGTGCGTCAGTGTGTGCGTGCGTCAGAGTGTGTGCATAAATCAGAGTGTGTGCGTGCGTGTGCGTGCATGCGTCAGAGTGTGCGTGCGTCAGAGTGTGCGTGCGCATGCGTCAGTGTGCGTGCGTCAGAGTGTGCGTGCGTCAGAGTGTGCGTATGCGTCAGAGTGCACGTGTGCATCAGAGTGTGCGTGCGCGTGCATCAGAGTGTGTGTGCGCGTGCGTCAGAGTGTGCGTGCACGTGCGTCAGTGTGTGTGTGTGTATGTGTTTATTGGCAGCAGTACCAGCAGCATGAATGTTGAGCGGGTGGGGGAGCTCACAGGGGGTGGAAGGAATAGGCACATCATTCAGGGGCGGTGTTCGGTACATCACTGGGGTGTGCGTGCGTGTGTCAGTGTGCGTGCGTGTGTCAGAGTGTGTGCGTGTGTCACAGTGTGTGCGTGCGTGCGTGCGTGCGTCAGAGTGTGTGCGTGTGTCAGGGTGCATGCATGTGTCAGAGTGTGTGCGTGTCAGAGTGTGCGCGTGCGTGCGTCAGTGTGTGCGCGTGCGTCAGAGTAAGTGTGTGTGTGTCAGTCAGTGTGTGTGTGAGTCAGTGTGTGTGTGTGTCAGTCAGTGTGTATGTTTCAGTCAGTGTGTGTATGTGTCAGTCAGTGTGTGTATGTCAGTGTGTGTGTGTGTGTGTCTGTCAGTGTGTGTGTGTGTGTCAGTGTGTGTGTGTCTGTCAGTGTGTGTATCTCTCTGTGTGTACACACCGTATGTCTCTTTGGCTGTGTCCTGCCCCCTCTCTCCTGACTCCCCCCACCCCCGGCGGACCTGCGGACCCGGGGGGCTCAGTCTAAGTCTTCTGAGCAGAACCCCCCCCGGCGGCGCGCTCACCCCCCCCCCCCCCGGCGGCGCGCTCAAACCCCCCCACTCCCAGTTACCGGAGGAGGCAGGCATGGCAGCGGACGTGTGGGGGGAATGGCGGTCGTTAAGAGCGGTGCCGGCGGCTATCGCCGCCGCATATGTCATCGGCCGTGTGGGGGGAGCAGCGACCATTAGGAGCCAGCACTGGCCTCAAATGCCAGCACTGACGTCACCATTAATTTCTGTCTCCACAATCAATTTTTGCCCCAGTTCGAATGAGGTGCCACTAAAGAAGTTTCACTTCAAAAACAACCCGTGTAATCAGTGTCCTTAGAGAGATTGAATAGCCCTTAAATAACGGTTTTACTTATTTATATCTGTCAAAAATCTATGTACAGTATCCTCTTTGAGAACGCAGGATATAAAAGTATCAGCTGCTGTCGATTCTTTCCCTGGATCTCCTCTGGAGCGGTCAGCAGGGGGGAGGAAGATGGCACTCGCAGCGACTTCACTACATAGCGGACGACACCCTGGAAGTAGTGGACGTGTTCCTGCGCCATCAAGGAGGGAGAGAAGGCTGCTTTATCCCCAGCCATCTCAGAGACAGGTACGTCCCACTTCAATTAACAGTGCGGAGCAGCGAGTCTTTGTGCGGTCTGCTCAGCCATCATATCATGCGAGGTAGCAGGAAACAAGTCAGACACGGCTCTGACCTGCTCTGTCACCACGTGCGTTTCTTGGGTGTGATAGCTCTATCCAGCTACACCCCACGTGGTGGCAATTAAGTCAGTGTCTCCTCCCGCCGGTGGATCCAGGAGTCCCAGACACTGCAGAAAGGGCGCAGCTATGGCTTTTGCGCCAAGCCACACGTATTTTGCAAAACTGGAGCTTGCGTCTTGCAAACTCTGCACGCGGTTCTCCCGATTATGGCGGGAACCGCACAGACATCAAGATCCTCTTCGGGGACGCGGAATTCACATTTGGGCAGTAGTTCCATCTTGGGGGTGCTATCGTTTCAAGCCTCCACACATTTGGCATACTACCACGTGCACTCGGCTGATACCATGTTTTTCACGCACATCTCAGCCCGGGAACAGATAACGTGGCTCTGACACAGTGCTTTTCAGGCACCTCTCAGTACAGCAGCATAAATTCCTTTGACTCCCAATCTTTAAACAGCTCTGATACAGAGGTTGCCCCCAATCACTCCTCAGTTATAGCAGCAGTGAGTTTGGTCACATCCTATATCTTCAATGGTCAGAGCTCTGCTCGCAGGACAATTCCCCAGACTACTCCTCGCAGGAGCATGAGGCCCCTGGGATAGTCCCACCCCCTTATCCCCTAAAGGGGTGAGGTAGAACCATGCCTCCTCCTTAAGGATCAGGCTACTCTGGGGAATCCGGAACCCCCCACCTGGCACATGCTCTAGCAGGTTCCAGACTAGCACCTAGAAACCACAACAAAATAACTCCCCAGCGGGGTGACTCACCTGCCGGCCCATGTGAGGGGAATTTAACCCTGCCTGCTCCTTACCAGGACTTATAATGTCCGGGCCGGGAATATATAGCCAGGGGCACCGGGCTACACTATAGAAACTATAAAAACAATGCCTGTTAAATTAGAATACATCAAAAATGTCTTTAAAAAAATATATCTATTTTTTAAATTCTACAAGTATTTTCTCATAGTACAGAACTAATTTATAATAAAAAAAAAAACATGCACGTAGGATATTGCTTGAACTGCAGCTTTAAGGCATCTACAAAGTTAGGTGGAGACTATGAGGTCACACAAGGTCATAATGCCAATGAGTATATAACCTGCTATTGGTGCCCTCAGGTCAGAAGTCACCTGCTTCTTGACTGGTAGCCATTGTGCCTGAACTTCAGGGAGGCAGGAGGAGGCATCGTGCCTGAACTTCAGGGAGGCAGGAGGAGGCATCGTGCGGAGGCATCGTGCCTGAACTTCAGGGAGGCAGGAGGAGGCATCGTGCATGAACTTCAGGGAGGCAGGAGGAGGCATCGTGCCGGAATTTCAGGGAGGCAGGAGGAGGCATCGGGCCTGAACTTCAGGGAGGCAGGAGGAGGCATCGTGCCTGAACTTCAGGGAGGCAGGAGGAGGCATCGTGCTACAGTGTCCATACAATGCTCAAACAGTTCGTGAATGTCTACTTCCATTTTTTCTTAGGAAAAAGACCATAAGGTCGAAACGTTGTGTGGCACAATAAATCTTTCTTATTCAGAAATCCGTGGAGCGCTGGATCCCTTCTTTTCCTCAGTGTATTTTGGAGTTTATGGCAGGTACTTCCTTGAACCAGCAGCACCGGTAAATTGTATGCATTTATATTTTTTGTGGAGTGCAGCCTTAACCCCTCTTACAAGAGCATTGTTACAGCATCAGGTGCAAAAACGTAAGAGTACAGATTTAAAAAAAAACAGATCAACAGGTACAATTATATTTCTGCTGCCACCACTAAATCCTGGACAGTAACATACCTGTTGCACGCCATGACTGAGCCACTTTTCAGCATATGTTGCTGCATTAACTGTACAGTATTGAATGCTAAACATGTCTCAAAATCATACATTTCCACAATTGATTTGCTGTTTGTCCAACAAATTGCAGCTTAGTCACAGCACACAAGGTGATTCACAGAGCATTTTAATTTCACTTAATGAGAGAGGGAGGGAAATAATCCTATTTTACTAAAGTACCCATTAACTTATATACTTCCCCAAACACTCCTTCATACAACAAGTGGAGAGGTACCTGGAAATACATCTGAGATACCTAGGAAATAGCTTAATTTGAATATGCAAAGTATATTGAAATAATGTAAATTAGCATATTTTGCCGGTTTCCCTGGTGTTTCGTCGATTTTTATACTGTATGTTCCTTTTTTTTTTTAGTGCAAAACCGCTTCACCCTTACAAATTGTAGTCTCTCTCTCCCCCTCCCTCCGTATTTTAGGTTCTGGATAGGAATTACCCCATTACAGAAATTTGAAAAGCACATTGACTTAATGTTTAGAAAACCGCTGGCAAACTGACTACAGGAATTTGCGACCGATAAAGGGAAGATTTTGCATAGTTCACGAAAGCTTTGCACATCTCTGTTGCACCTGTCAATAATAATAATAGCATGTTCTTGTATAGCGCTGCTAGTTTTACGTAGCGCTTTACAGAGACATTTTGCCGGCACAGGTCCCTGCCCCGTGGAGCTTACAATCTATGTTTTTGGTGCCTGAGGCACAGGGAGATAAAGTGACCTGCCCAAGGTCACAAGGAGCCGACACGGGAATTGAACCAGGTTCCCCTATAACATTGAAGCAAGTGATGCTACTAAGTAATCAAACCTCTACATTTATCCAAGTGAATGACTATTGTCAAGTAATCAGTTTAAGGAGATTAGAGATAATATTTGCAAATTGCAGATAACATTTATCAATGATAAAGAATCCCATTGGTTTTTTTTTCTGTGATCATTCATGTGCAGGTTTTTTTGCACTGGTTCTCCCCAGCTACGCAGCTGATAAGTAACCCCCGCTATGTGGCGAGGTCTGATCATTTATCAATATGGATGTAATAGACACAGAGACAAAGAATCTGTACCTGCTGATAATTCAAGGTCGGCAATTCAGATTTTAATTTCTAATACCAAGGTTGACAAGGTACCAGCAAAGGGCAAACCCAGTGCAGGATTATTATCACACTAACTTGGACTAGCTGCGGTCTATTATTTAAGAATACACTTTTGTGTATCAAACTCCTGCAAAGTTTGTGTAGTTGCACATTTTTGTGCAGTTAATTAATTTATTTATTTATTTATAAAATATTTTACCAGGAAGTAATACATTGAGAGTTACCTCTCGTTTTCAAGTATGTCCTGGGCACAGAGTTAAGACAAATAAAACATGGTTACAAATACAGTAACATAAGTGAACAGGGTATACATTATATAATGACATTGCATTGCACAGTTAAAGAAAATATATATTATGGGCGTATGAAACAGTTACAGACCAGATTAAAATGTGAGACAGCCTTAGATTTGAAAGGACTTAAACTGGTGGTGGATGTGGGAGTCTCTGGTGGGTTGTTCCAGTTTTGGGGTGCACGTTAAGAAAAGGAGGAGCGGACTGATACTTTGTTGAGCCTTGGGACCAGGAACAGTCTTTTGGAGTCTGATCTCAGATGATAAGTGCTGCATGTGGTAGGGGTGAGGAGCTTGTTCAGATAGCTGGGTAGCTTGCACATGAAGAATTTAAAGGCAAGACAGGAAAGGTGAACTTTGCGCCAAGACTCGAGTGATGACCAATTTAGTTCTTTGAGCATTTCGCAGTGATGTGTGTTGTAGTTGCATTGGAGAACAAAACGACAAATTGAATTGTAGGGGTGTCAAGTTTGCTAATGTGGGTTTGAGGTGCCGAGCCATATACTATGGATTTGTTCCTGTAAAGAACCCCTAGTTTGGCATAGGTCTTGGTTGTCAGGGTATCAATGTGCATCCCGAATGTTAAGTGGGAGTCAAACCATATGCCCAGGTATTTAAAACTAGTGACAGGGGTTAGGGTGGTGTTAGTGTTGGTTCTAATCTGGAGCTCAGTCGCTGGAAGCTTTAATAATTTAGTCTTGGTCCCAATTACCATTGTTACAGTCTTGTCAGTGTTTAAAAACAGTTTGTTGTGGGAAATCCAGTTTTCGAGTCTCAAAAAGTCAGACTGAAGTATGTGTTGAAGGCCAAAAAGGCTATGGCTTTGTGCATATAGGATTGTGTCATCTGCATACATGTGTATTGAGGCTTCCTTACAAGCTGTGGGACGATCATTGATGAACACTGATAATATTTGTATTTATACTTTTATATGTATAGTACTGCACGTAATGGGCATATAACTGGCGCCTATATTAATATAAAACCCATAAATCACCAAAGGTGAAATCCGACCAAACAAATGTCCAGTCCTTGATATCCAATCCGTATCCAGATATCTTGAATGAAGTGACAGGGTAGATATAAAACAAATTGTTAGCAATTTCTCCTCTCTCCGTGTCAGACCTCTGGGAAGACTCCACGCAGTCCTTACAGAGCTCAGATGCTGCTGTGACACTCACCGCTGCTCCGATCACAAACCCGTTGGTCACGTGGCAGTCAGGTGACGTCACTAGTAAGCGCACCGGCGCCGAAAGTCTTTACAGCTATCAATACTCCAGGCACTTAGCCGGAGGGATTTCCCTGGCCAAACTTGCTCAATATGGGGATATGAAATGAACAATTGCAGTACCAATGTTTGTAATAGTCGAACTACCACCCTACGCGTTTCGTGATGCTAATCACTTCATCTGTGAGTGGTTTGATTTGAGTGGAGTTGTTTGACTTGCTTTGCTTTGCTAGTCCCATGCTGTGCTTAACAGCTGTGTGAACGGTGATGCATTGGCTTAAATGGGCTCCATGTGTATGGATTTTCAAGGCAAAAGGTGGCACATTGTGTGCTCATTTACATGTTATTTCCCAGAATCCCTTGCTGCAGTGGGAGCACTGTATGCTAGGTGATAATGGTTGAAAGGCAGGGGTGCAGACCTGTCTAAGACATGTGAATGTGCTCACAAGTGATATTCTTTAGTGCGTGTGTGTGTGTGTGTGCTTATATGCATATATCTACTATATATTTGTGAAATCACTGTATGTCTGCGTCCCAAGGGTCAATCGCATTGGACCTTGGCCCTGTCACTCCGGCTCAGGCCATGCCCGCCCCCGCACACCTCTCATTGGCCTACGTCCAACACCAATGCCACACTGTCCCACCCCTCACTGACTCTCATTGGCCTGCTTCCAATGCCCGCCCCCGCACACCTCTCATTGGCCTGCGTCCCACCCCTCACTGACTCTCATTGGCCTGCGTCCAATGCCCGCCCCAGCACACCTCTCATTGGCCTGCGTCCCACCCCTCACTGACTCTCATTGGCCTGCGTCCAATGCCCGCCCCCGCACACCTCTCATTGGCCTGCGTCCAACACCAATGCCCTAATACAGTGTTTCCCAAACTGTGCGCCGCGGCTTGGCTAGAGGGGCGCCGCGATCAGGGCCGCCAGCAGCGGGAAACAAGGGCTGCTAGCTCATTTAAAAAAAAAAAAAAAAAACCTCTGAGGGGAAGCAGAGGAGCGGTCACGTGACCGCTCCCATCCAATGG
>WSYH01008291.1:0-29725 GCA_036426205.1 Ascaphus truei
ATATATTTAAATATATATATATATTTAAATATATATTTAATTCAAAATGTGCATCAATACAATCTGCACACTGAAAGTGATTAGCTAAACTGCAGATCTATCCATTCTCCTGTAATCGATCGCTTGCTCCGGGTTATTTAAGTCAATTCTTGCACAGCATTTTGGGCAATGTAGTCCTGGAATATGATTGATTGGACAGTTACTAGATTCAATTGGTGCACAGCTAGAGAGAGGGCGGGGCTCAAGAGCTAGAGCCTATCAGAAGGGTAAGAGGGCTGTCACTTTGGAAATGCTTCCTACATTAGAAACATTAAAAATGTCTTTAAAACATTTTTTTTTTAATTTTCAATGCTACAAGTATTTTCTCATAGTACAGAACTTATCTATTAAAAAAACCACACATGTAGGATATTGCTTGAACTGCTGCTTCAACACAGTCTTCCAACTAAGGGATGACCGGTTTGTCACCTCTATCTGTGATGTGCAGGGGACATTTAAAAAATGTTACGGTTTTGTTTCAGGCTGACAGCCCATGATCTGGCTATTGTCACCAGCCTTCTAAACTATACCTATTTCACTTTTAGTGGGCCATCAGTGAGAGCCCCCCAATTAAGCCCTCTTTTCGTAGACCAGCACAGACACAGGATACCATTTCTTTGTATTTTTAAGTCAAACTGTAGCCACATTAACCCCTGAAGTACCAGATCGAATAAAATACTTTATACCCCCACCATTTTTATTACATAGATATAAATACGATATTTAACTGGGTCAAATTAATTGATACACTTCTTTGATTAGTGTTTCTTGTGAGATCACATTTTGATAAAGCTTTAACTTTTTTTTTTTTTTAATGCTTAAATCAATGCGTGTACTATCTTGTCAACATATGTTGGTTAGTGTAATATATGATCTGCTTGAGGAGCTAAAAATCATATAAAATAAGATATTTTTTTTTTAAACTTAAACCGTTAAATTGTCAGTTCACAAGTTATATGAAAATAAACATTTGTAATAGATGCCTTTGTTCATCTTAACTATCACAGCAATACTGCACGTCTCTAAACCATAACAAAATAAGCAATTCATGATGTAGAAATACTTATTTTCCTTATAAAAAAACGTGTCATTGCAAATTGCAACTCGTGCTGTCAAGTACACATACAGTAACTTAAAGCCGCAATGCCGGCAAAAGTTGAAATGATTATTTTTTAAATAATTGGAACCAGGAGTCTCCCGGAGCTGAACCGTGCTATTTTCAACTTCAGGGCCTCCGTTTCCCTAGATAATTACTTATTTCTGTGCTGGGTAACAGCTGAGGAATCCAACATGGCCACCGCTATTGACCAATAGGGGGACGAAATCAATGACATTGCAACTCCCGCAAGATTTGACGACCATATTGTTTCCTGAGGTGGGAGCACTGATGAATGTACCTGTAAATATCTCTGCAACCCGGGGATTGCTGGAGCTGAACTGCGTTATTTACAGCATTGGGGACGAAGCTGTTGCGAAACGCGTAGAGTTAGAGTTCTGAGAGATTCTGCGCCTGGAAGGACTGGCAAACCACTGCTGAGATCACTCCCATTCTGGCTTCCCGCCCTTACCCGTGACGCGAAACCGGAAGTGACGCGACGGCATAGACTGGCATTGAACTACACTGTGAGGGGAAAGTGAAGCACCGAACAGCAGCCTGCTTCTATCGGCGGTTCTCTCCACCACCCAACTTTATATTGGAAAATGTGAGTTTCCTGATAACCTGTGCACAATACATTTGTATAGTTCATACTATTTGCACTATTCGTGGCTTTCTTTATTTTTCATATCATCCACTTCACTGAGAGGATACAGACTCCAGTAACACAAAGGGCTCCAGTCAGAGAGAGAAGGATCTCTGACATGCAGTGATTTTATACGATTTTTGTGAGTTCATTTCTTATGTTTCACATTGTTTAAAGCAGTGAATTACCATCTGCACTATATATATTTATATTTTTTTACATATCACGAGATCCAGCGCTCCTCCTCAACCCCAAGAAAAGAATATATATACACACACACATATTTACACAAATGCTGGTGCAAGTACACTGTGTTTGTGTAATACAGAGCATTGCAATTACACTTTTAAATAATTCTTGCGGCCACAAGAGGGGGTGTAAGAATTTGTGGAACTCTGTTTTTCATGAGCTCCTCTAGCAGCCAAGGGGTTAAGCCTACCAGTTGCTAGACTTTAAGGCTGCGTCCACGCTAGTGCTGAGCGTGCGGCGCTTGCTGAGTTTACTTCCTGCAATTTAAATTGTCTTGTCCCCGCTCACACGGTGTGCGCTCGCTCGTGCGCGGGCACGCACGCTCTCCCAAGCTTGGCGCTTGAAAAGAAAAGCTTGAAAAGAAAAAGAGTTTGAAGTGTGCTCAACAAGCCCCCATGCCCCCACGTGCGCGCCTGCAAAATACAGGACAGCCGGCGCTCATGCTTGGAGAGCTGGTGACATGATCGTGATCAGCGCAATAGTGTGCAGTGCGCGAGAAATCAGTTACATTTGATTCCACGGCGCGACGACCAGGTCACATGAGCGGCTCGCCCAATGAGGGCGAACCATCTCTGTGACATCACAGCCCAGATACAATCCTAGACACGTTCCTGCATCGCGCCTAGCCTGGCCAGAAAACACTCCCGCTAAATGCTGGTGACGCACGTGCACGCCTCTGCGCGGTCTTCTGGAGCATGAACGCAGCCTAAGACATCACACTATACATTATGCCAAGCCTCTTGTTTATTCTCTAAAACGAATGTATTACGGACTGCTACTCTGTCACTACAAAGACATACAGCAAAGACTTGGATTTAAGTATCATGTTGCTTGGGTGTTACTTGCTTCTTTCCTCTCATGCCGTTTCTTCCTCTACAATAATACTAACATTCGCACTTGCCTATGTCAATAGTCTGAACCCTGCCCTCATTCTCTCCCATCTTGAATACTGCTACCTTCTGTTATGTATACTTCCTGCCTCACAGCTCTCTACCTTACAGTCTGCTCTATACTAAAGTCTGTGCCTCTGCCCCACCATAAATCAATTTTTCATACTGCCCCCTAACTCTGGAATGTAACATTCTTCCGTACTGATACTGGGTGTATTCAAATTATCTGTTAATGGAAGATTAAAAGTAATCTTAAAAATAGGGTTTGTGTAAATAAGTTTGAATGGGATATGAACTTTCAAGTGATACGAAAAAAAAGGTTTGTCCATTTGATGACCTTCCAAAAGGTAATCTTGTGTATGCAGGTCTGTGTGTCTATCTATGTACGTGTGTGTATATATATGCATACATTCATACATACATACATACACCTTACTTCAGTATATGATACCAAGTGTAACATACTTTGAACTGATGGGGCAATAAACAATGGTGGCTATTTATTGAAGATGTACTGTATTGGCCTGAATATAGTACGGCCTCGCAAATAATACGACCCTATAGTACGGCCTCGCACATAATACGACCCTAACGTTGTGAAGGTGTTCTACATGAAAAATAAAAGGTGTTAGGCTGCGCATATAATACGAGTACAGTTTTCGGAAGGACATTTAAAAAAAAAAAAAAACATAGCACTCTATGCGGGCCAATACTCTATTCTAGTTGTCAATTAGACAATATGTTAATTTTCTATGGTGCATATACTATTTTAAAAAATCTCAAGGAATGCTGTGGAAGAGTTTGTCACCTCTCTGCATCTTTGATTAAGTTTTGACATATCAATCAGTCTGTCTTGCTAACAGAGGCCGAGGGAGTATATCTTAACCAAAGTTGCAAAATTGCGACAAACCTTTTCTGCATTCTGTCTTTGTGAAAAATATACCCCAGTCTGTCAGTGAGCTCAGAGTTGTCGGATAAAGTTCCCAGTGGTTTACTAAAAGAAGTTGACCTCGACATGTGTTTTCCAGGCTGTTGCCATGGAGATTGCGGAGTATTCGTCTGATGATCCGCTAGATGATGCCACTATGCCAGCTGGGTGGCCAACGCTTCCAATAAGTGATGAAGGAGAAGTTGTTGGGAAGTCTGCAAGTGAATGGGTGAGATCAGCACAGGCTCTGCTGCAGACACCTGAGAAGAAAGCAGACAAGGCTAGCAAAACGCCAGAGGATTCTGCCAAGAAGAGGAAAAAGTTTCTCAGGTTGGTATTACTGCCCAATCTATATTACTGCCTGTTCTTTTTTTGTCTTTTTTTAACATCCTCCCCATTTTCTGGATGTATGTATCATTATTTTGCTTTCAAATAGATTGATTTGTATCTAGCTGGATAATAAACCCAAAGGGATGTAGGGATGTTTGCATCTATGTGTAAGTGAGCTCAGAAAAACTGACGTGACCTTGTTCTCATATATGATGGTGTAAGCTCTGAAGCATCATGTGACGTCATGGCGCGGGAACCTGCGGTGTCATATGACGCCACAGCGACTGAATCATGTAAGTGAAGTTGCAGAGGGCTCGTGCGGTCCCCGGAATGTAATTTAAATGCCTTGGGGAAGAGCATGGGGCCTCTGCAACCGCTGCGACCCTCCCCCCCCAGTTTGCGCACCCCTGGTGTAGTATATGTCCTGTACATGGAGCTTTTCCTTCACAGGTCCCTGCCCCTTAGAGTTTTTAATCTAGTTCTGTTTTTGTCTCAGACATATAGGTAAAGTGATTTTCCTAAGGGCAATACAACTTGAGACTGGAATTTGAAGTGAGTCCACTTAATTAAAAGGCAGGACGTACCACGACACGGCTCTGCTTAAAATGCAACCACATATTGAACACAATTGCATTTATTTATTGATTATGCAATGTACAGGCATACCCCGCTTTACGTACACCCACTTTACGTACACTCGCAAGTACGTACATTTATTTTTAATTACACCATACCCCTGTGTACGTACGCATGCTTCGCGACTACGGACACCAGGGGGCGGGGTGCGTGCGTGCGCACCTCTCATCAATACTGCAACCTCCTTCACTGTGGTCCCTAACTGAGCGGGAGTGTAGGTAAGGGGGAACGGGGCCAGGTGGCAGGGGGAACGGGTAGATCGGGCAGCAATCAATCAGCAGCTATAGCAGTGATTCCGCCCGCACTGCAGCTCCTGGCTCTTCTCCCTCCACTCTCCTCCCTCCTCCCTCCTGCTCTCCTCCTCCCTCCTCCCTCCTGCCCCTCCCTCCTCAGATCTCGATCTAGCCTGCTGCTGCTGCTGCTGCTGTAGAACGGAACTTTGCATGTGAGTTACGGGCTACGGGGGAGGAGGAGGTGCTCTTCTACTGAAATTCTGTGCTTGTGTGTGTCTGTGTCACAATCCGCTGCTTGGGGGAACGCCCTACGCGGTTCGTCACTGACGACCGACAAAATTTGATTCAGTTATAACTAAGGCACTCCGCCAGACTTGTTACTTGTTAGATTAATATTATATTATATATATACAATACACACACACACACAACCACACACACACACACACACACACACACACCAACACCACACACTACACACCACACACACACACACTTGTGTGAAAAAGAAGTACACCTCTTTGATTCTATGGTTTTATTCTTCAGACATAATACAAATCACTGTTACACCTTAGCAGGCGAAAAAATTAGGTAAATCGATCTCAGGTGAACAACAACACATGTACATATGTGTCATGATTTACTAACAACTAAGCCATAAATGGAGAAGCCTGGTGTGAAAAACTAAGTTACACAAAACCCTTACTGCTCCATAGGACTTAAATGCTAGTAGCAGACAGTTGCTAATCAAATTGCCCCTTGATTATTGATCAGCAAGTGTGACCACCCTCAGTAAAAGTCTAAGTTTAAGCAGTTCGCTGTATGGACATGCAGGTGTGTGTTAAACACAATGCCAAGGAGGAAAGACATCACCAATGATCTTAGAGAGCAATTGCTGCGTCCCATCAATCTGGAAGTGTTATAAGGCCATTTCACAAACTTTAAACTCCATTATTTTACATTGAAAAAGGTTTATTTAAGTGGAAAACATTCAGACTAACTTGCCCACTCTCCAGGAGTGGCGTCCCCACACATTCACCCGAAGTGTCAGACCGCGCAATGATGCAATTCTTCTGAGGCTACAGCGGGAGCTGGAGAAGCATAGGCCAAGCGAGACCAATACCGGAGGGGAGATACACGGTAAGGGTTTACATTTAACTTTTTTACCTTCTCCACCCTCCGGTTCCCTCTAGTGGTCATATAATAGCCCCTACTACCCAGCCACATGACAACGCTGAACAACCATCTGGTGCACTGGCTGACACTGAAGAGCAAGCCGCAGGACAGTTTTTTTTCTTCAGCCTTGCAAATCTCCAGGAAAATTGCAAAAAACCAAGAGTATCATCCAGGACTCTACAGGCCTCTGTTACTGTTAAATGTGTAAAGTCATGACCAGATACAATTAGAAAAGACTAACAAGTATGGTTTGTTTTGGAAGGGTTGCAGGAGAAAGCCTCTTCTCTCTAAAAGAAACATGACAGCACGGCTTAGGTCTGCAAAGAGTGCATCTGACCAAACCCAAGACTTCTTTCTGGAACAACGTCCTTTGGATAGACAAGACCAAAGTGAGATGTTGGCCATAATGCCACAGCGCCACGTTGGCGAAAAACCAAACACAGCATATCAGCACAAAACACCTCATACCAACCTGTCAAGCCGGTGGTGAGGGGTATCATTGGGCTTTGTTTTGCAGCCCACAGGACCTGGGAACTTGGCAGTCATTGAGTTGACCATGAACTCCTCTGTATACCAAGTATTCTAGTAGTCAAATGGTGAGGGCCATTCTGTCGACGACTAAGTCTGGCCGAACGATTGGGTCATGCAACAGGACAATGATCCCAAGCCCACCAGCAAATCTACAACAGAATTGGTTTGAAAAGAAAAGAAATCAAGGTGTTGCCAATGGCCCAATCAAAGTCCAGAACCGTATACCCCGATGAAATGCCTGTGGGGACGAAAGAAGCTGTGCATAAACAAATGCCCACACCCTTCAATGGAACTAAGGCAACTTTGTAAGAAGAGTGGGCCAAAACTTCTCCCACACGGACGGTGTGAGAAATGAAAGTCATACAGAAACGTATACTTCTCAAGTATTGCTGCTGCTAAAGGTGGTTCTACAGCTATTTGAATCATAAGTATACTTTGTTTTTCACATATGGCATCTCCATTTTGGCCTTTATTTTTGTTACTAATCAGGACAGTGTATATGTTATGTGTGTTTGTTCACATGTGTTGTTGGTTATACCATCTGAGGTTGTATTCACCAAATTTTAGACTTGCTAAGAAACCAGATGTTGTCCTTTATGTAAAACCATAAGAATTCAAAGAGGTGTTACTTATTCTTTTCACACCAACTGTATATAGAGAGAGAGAGAGAGAGAGAGAGAGACCGAGAGAAGAGAGAGAAAGAGAGAGAGAGATGATGAGAGAGAGGAGAGCGAAAGGAAGATGAGAGAGATGACGGGGATGAGAGAGAGAGGAGAAGAGAGAGAGAAGGTTTTGAGGTAGAGAGAAGGCAGGTTGTTAAGTATAAGTGTTTCTGTTAAGAGAAGGGGCACACTGGGTTAAGGTGCCAAGGGTCAAAAGACAATGCTGTATTATGCACAAGTCTTGTCTGGTTTAATTCAAGGGTTCAGTAGGTGTAGCTAAAGGAGGATGACTCACCTCCACCATAGTCATATAGACTGTGGAAAAGAGAGGGTACACTGGTGACGTAGAGAAACTAAATCATTCCATTCCCACTTATCCATCAGATAATTGATCCAAGAGAAACTTTTAGGGACAAAATGCAAGATTAATGTGAAGAATGAGAGATTGGAAGTGTATTGGAAGTAGAAAACATATCGTCTTTTTAACATATAACTTTGGCCTTTTTCATAGAAGAAAAGAAAGTTTTCAAAAGTAATATATCCTGCATGACTCACCAACGAAGACCATATACACAAGAGCAGCTTCAGATAACGAAAGCATGCATTAAAGGGTGGTGCAGGAATTACCTATAAGAGACCAAAGTAGAGTGCAGATGCCAAGTTCCCAGGCTAACCTTTTTATCAACAATGGGTAGTTTTTAAGAGAACATGTATCTGACCTACTGTATCAATAAAATGTAAGCCCTGTCCTGAAGAGCTGACAATCTTAAGTGCCATGTTGGGGACTCTACCAGAAACAGGAGGTGAATGGAGTAATGCAGTTTATGCGTGCTGGACCACGATGTTAGGCAAGTACGAGTATGGGTGTAGGGCAGTAATTAGGTCGCAGGCTAATGAAATGCTGTAGTCAAAAAGTGGTTTTTAGGTTTGATGAAAGGTCATGGAGGGACCCAAAACGTGTGGATTCTCTGATTGTTCCGACTAAAACTCTTTGGAAAGTAAAGTGTTGTGAATATTTTTGACTCATTAGTCTATCGTGAACTCTGCATAAGGGGACCTGAAAATATTTTCTTAACGTGTTTTAGGTTTGGACTTAAACGTTAGGAGGAGTATGGGAGTATATGGAGTTGCGGTGGAATTCCATGTAAGGGCACTGAGGGACAGAGTTTAAGGACAAGAGAACTGAGAAGAGTGGAGATGGGTTAAAAAGGAGACTTATGACCAGAGCACAGAGACTAATGCTTTGGACCCCCTCTCCGGCGTCGCGCAGAGCGCTGCCGCGGTAGCCCACCAGCTCTTAACCTGCAATCTGTGAGTCCCCGCCCTGCCTCTTTCCCTCTGTGTGTCTCACTAACGTTCTGTGACACCGTCAGCGTCAACTGCTACCAGAAAGGTTGTCGTTCTGACGCGTTCAGTCAAGCGTCACGTGGTGCGCGTGTGAGACAATGAGGCGGTTAAGAGGGGAGCAGGGAAGGAGGAGGCGGCCTGTTAGAGCTGGTGTGTGTCCATGGCTGTTTTTTTTTTTTTTTTACTTTGGGCCAGGCCAGTTTCATTGAGGGAGGAGGGAGGGGAGGGTGAGGAGGGAGGAGGGAAGGGAGGAGGGAGGGTAATGTGAGCTCGTGTGTTGTGTTTTTTTATTTTGAGCCGGCCAATTCAAGGGCCACTTCACTGATCAGGAACTAGTCGGGTGCGTGTGTTTCACTCTCCCCTCTACAGACCAACTGCCTTTGCAAACACCCTGTGTAATTGCCTATTGTTTGGGAGATGAACGTGTTTGTGCCAAAGATTTCTGGCATGAGGCTCAGGGGGAAAAACAAACATATATTAGTTTGGACCGGTGTCCCGTCGGGCCCACCGCCCCCTCATCATGGCCTCGGCCCCCCTCGGCCCTTTTTGGAGACAACCGCCCAACCCCCCTCGCACCGCTCAAAAATGCTGCCTTGGACCGCAGGGATAGCCATTGAAGTGCCGCTCACTGTATGCCAGTGCGGGTCGCGCTGTCCGAGGCGTGGAGGCACTAGCCTAAGCCACGGGCGCTGGTCAGCGCTGTCAGCCGCTGAGGCGACTCGGCTTACCCCGCCCACCCTTATGAGCGGCAGTTGGTAGGAGCTCTTCCCAGGACGTGCGTGAGGAGACAGCTCAATTAAGTTTGAGCAGAGGGGCCGGTCACGTGAGAGCCGGTTCGCCAATGAAGGGCGAACCAGCTCCATGAGTCACTGGCGCCGCCCCCCGACACGTCCCCCTGACGGCGCCCCGCAATGAAGGCCAGGAAGAAAGAACCTCCGAACGGCTGCCGTCGCTATGGTCTCACCAACAGTGCAATGAAATCAATGCTGATATGTATGGAGGACTACAGACGAGTAGAGAGCCATTGAAATAAGAAGGAGAACTTTGCAGGTAGTAACCAGAATCTAATGGGAAGCAGGAGATGGCTTGAAGTTAGTACTGTGAGATAAGGCACTGTCCTAGGATGAAAGGGAAACGAGTCTAATGGCAGATTTTTGGATAGATTGCACTAGAGAAAGTCACTGAGACAGGGAGATCTCAAAGATAGTAATTTACAAAATCCAGACGATCAGAATAGGGTCATGCACTACTAGTTTTTTCAGATGTGATAGAGGACAGGGACGGATATCTTCGGTAATGTTAAGTAGAAAAAAACGTTACAGGTTTTAGCCAGAGCATGATGTCAATGGGATGGGGGGATGAGGGAGTCGAATGCCGCCTCCTACAGCTGTGCTATGAGACTGGATGGATGGTTGGTTCTGCTTCTGTGATGGAAGGTGGATTTTTTGGCTCAGGTTTAAAGGAATATGAGTGGCTTAGTTTAGACCATTGCAGTATTAGGCCAACGTGAGATACAGTAGATATTAGTTAATCGATAGTAAACATGTATTTTACTTGACATGCCTCTATCAAATTCTTTTAAGAGAATACATGTTCCTATGTTTTATTTGCAAATTTTATAGTCTCTAGATTTGGCTTTACATACATTTCTATTTTTCAAAAAAATTTAAAAAAAAGAAGCTAATATTTTGCATGCAACAATAGCGGTTAGGGAAACAATACATATATACAGTGGTTGCGCGGAAAAAGTTTGTGAAACCTTAATGATAATTACGAATCTCCATAGTTTTTTCCATGATAACCTTCTTGCACCAAACCCGTCCTTTTCTTAAATATCCAATAGGGTTCATAATGGCAATTTCATGTATTTTGAAACAATGATCGTCTTAATTAGACAAACAAGAGTGAATTAAATGTCTGTAGTGTACAAGTAAGTGACCCCTGTTTTTTTTTTCCCCCAGCTAAATAAAGGACCTCATAGAAGCAGCTAGAAACGGCTCATCAGCGTCGAACAGGGTTGCAAAACCATTTTAAAGATTGGGGCTCCACTAATCGCACTTGGACAGATCAGTCTACAATTGGAGAATGTTCCAGAACCACAGTCAACCTACCCGAAGATAGTCTTCCGATTAAAATCTCTCCAGACAAACTGGTTAATCATCACAGGAGTCACAAAAACAACCAGAGTAAATATAAGGATCTGCAGCATCACTACTCCGCTTGGCTAATTTGAGCTGTCATGCACACACCTTTCAGGGAAAAAGAAGTGAAAGACTGTGTTCATGGAAGAATAGCCAGGTAGGAAAACCGACTCCTCTCTAAAAAATAAACATTGCTGCTGTACGGAAGTAGTCAAAAGCAGTATATATGATCCAAGTACTTGGAACAATGTTTCTCTGCTGACAGATGAGTCAAATGGTAGAACTTTTTGGCCTCAATGAAAGCGTTATGTTTGGCGACAAACCAAAATCATTGGAACGAAGAACCTCATCCCAACCGTCAAACATGGAGGGAGATAATGATGGTTTGGTGCTTCTGCTATGCTGCCTGGACCTGGGATGGCTTGAACATATCCTGATTTGCTGTCATATATTAGCAAGATTGTAAGGAGAGAGAATGTCAGGCCATCTTTCTGTGAGCTGAAGCTGAAGTGAACAGTGAGTAATGCGCAAGATACATGATCGGAAGCATACAAGCAGATCACGAAATAATGGCTGCAGAAGCAGGAATTCCACGTTTTTGAAAGCAGATCATGAAAGAATGGCTGCAAGAAGAAGGAATTCACATTGGTTAGGAATGGTCAGTCAAGTCTGGTGACCTAAACCACAATGTGAAAATGTGGCAGGACCTGAAGCGAGGCTGCTCCATAGTAAGGAAGTGCCTAAAATGTGATGGTGTTGAAGCACATCTTAAGGTGATGGTAAGAGGACAACATTCTCAATACCGTTTGTGACGACTGACCAGCGGTTACAAGAGAACGCTTAGTTGAAAGTCATAGATGCTCAAGGGTGTGCCACCAGTACTGAATCTACAGGTTTCACTACTTTTCCATACATGAATATTGAATTAGAATCATTCTGTGGAAAAAAGTTTTGAAACAGTAATCACTTTTTTTGTGTGAATTGTTGGATCAGTTATCTTAATCTATTTATGGACTTGGATTAAGATCTAATAACGTTTTAGGTTTGAAATACTGTGAAAATCCTAAGTGGTTCACAAACTTTTTCTCATCACTGTAAAAAAACACAATGAGTTTCTTCCAAGAAAAAAGTGGCTTGAATCTAGACATACCATTTTAAGAATCCACCGAACTGCAGAATAGCATGATTTATCTGTGAAGTCCTGATAACACCTCATTAAATAAAGGCGCCCTGACGAAGGATAGCACAAAGGAAAGAAGAGATAAAGGGATTGATGATAGAAAGAATGATAATCATGAAGGATCCAGAAATACATCGTTGATGAGCAGACATACGTATAACCCAAATCTTAGTGTTGGTCGTAAAATTCACGGAAAAGTGTCCTAGTGAGTAGTTCTGTACAATTCGATGCAATTTTCTGTTAAGTCTCAAACAAACAAACAAACATCTCTCAGCCACTACAATAAATATTAATGTGAACAGGTTACTACTTCTTGCCAGTAGTAAAAGATAATCTAGATTTCCACAGCATCCAAGAGTGATTAAAGCGCCATTTATGACATGCCATAATCAACATTGTTTTATAAGGTGGGCATTCAGTACAGCACTCGTTAGACATAAGCAACGATCCAAAATGAGGACAAATCAAGGAAGTCAAATTTCTTTGTGTACTCCACCTTTAAAATCCCAAAATATATATAATTACACTTAAACTTTTAAAATAGTTTTTTGATAATCTTATTTGTTTGGTTTGTGTGGCATGTGTTGGTTAATACATACGTTACTGTATTTTTAAACATGAGATAACAATCCTTACTTTATCAGCTCATGATTCTATAGAACTTTTTTCTTCCCGGTTATCTTGCCCTTAAACAGGGCTTCTCTGGTCATGTTTTTGTTGCTGGGGTCTGATAGGGACGCGGCGTTAAAGATCATAATCAAAGCGGAGGGGTTGTGGGATTGTCTAAGGAAATCTTGTCTAATATGACTTTAAAGTATTCCACTCTGTACGTCATCGGTAACTAAGGAAAATCGGGGAGCCGTCACCCGTGGCGCCTCCCGTCCTTAATTGCTTGCCCTCGCGCAACTCCCGTCAGTTCACACATGTCGATGCGCTCATCGAGGAACTTTGCTGACGTTGGAGTCTGGCTCCGCCCCTTGGTTTAAAGACGCGTCAGCATAGCACGACGCGTGTGACCGCCCCCCAGTTCTGCCCGCGTTCAAACACTCCCAACTACTTCATCACTCCCAACCTGTCTCCTCATCTTCTCCAGACTATACCCTTGCCTCGCTGAGGCCCGCACGTTTCATCCTCCCTCGCGCCTCATGGTCGTTTCGCCCCTATTTTATGCTCAGCTGTGCCAATGGCACTTTGGCGGTGAGCATAGTTCCTGTAGGAGTTTTTCTTCCCACTTCTTGGTTCTTAGCCTTTGCTTGCCGATGTCATTTCCTGTGTACCGACCCGACTGACCCTGAACTCCGCTCGTCTTGGATTACGGACGCCCGGATTACTACTTGACCTTCTTAGCATCTCTCCCAACCCTGACCTCGGGAACTCTGACTTCGCCATTCATCTGGCTCCAAGCTCGGCAAGTATCAAGACTATTCTGACCTCTTCATCCCGACACCGGACACCTTGACCATCCACTCTCCAGTGAGCACATGCGTTACAGTAAACAGAGGTTAATTTGGAATTGTATACAACCTCTCTTAGTTACAACATAGATGAAACGCTAAACAGGAGTTCTTTTAACTTAAAAAAAGTTGATTCGGACCTGTGCAGAAAACCAACCGTAGCTTTCAGTATTCTGCCATAAATAATGGGTACACTTAATTGATCTGTGAACTTTTATGTTGTCTATTAAAAGGTATCACAGGAGCATAGTTGGGCGCAAAATGAATGGGTGCGTTGTTAGTGCCGCTTGTACCAGGAGGTCATAACAGCAACTATATGCAGTTTTAGCGCAGTAGAAATTAGGGACCTAAAATACAAGCTAAACTAACTCAACAGGAGTAACCCTCGGCACCAGGCTGACGAAATTTGATGAACACCAGGACCACTTTGACATATTATCCACAGGTAAACACAATCTGCGCATCAGGGAACTGCGGACCCACAGGAGCTTCCAGTCTTCTTTCGTCTTCTAATATACTAGTCCCACATACCAGAGCCACAGCACCCTCTCAACAGACTTACATCTGGGCTCGTCTCCCGACAACGAAGCGCCACAACACGCAAAGACACGTGATCCAAACACGTGCCACTATTCAACGTAAAATTATGGTGCTGCCAGGAAACTGTACAAGCCTTGAGCTGGATGGGGCAGGCCATACTCCGTTCTATGCAAACCTGTCCCCGGGGACCCTGCAGAGGTGACCAAATCTCAGGGAATAACTAAAACCCTACGAATGGAAAAATATGCGCTACAGGTGAAATTTACAGCAATCCGGTTAGTAAATCGGTTCTCATTCCGTGGACCCCAAAGACCGCTTTATAACGGGTTCAACTGTAATAATAATATTTAATCCACCACTTAAGCATCTTTTTAATCCTGCACCCCCCCCCCGCCGCGCTGCTCTCCTCCATTGTTGCGCACGCGCTCTCTACCTCGCGCAGCGGCTCAGGTGACATTATTTGACGCGTGTACCATGGCAACCGTGACCTCACATCACCTGGGCGTCCTGAAGACAGCTGAATCTATGGTAATTAGAGGTGCAGAGCCTATTTATATAAATGCCTTGGGGAACAGCGCGGGACCTATGCAACCACCGCGTAACGCCCGCCCGCCCCCCGGTTTGCGCACCCCTCCCTAACCAAAGAATCTAAAATATCTGAGTAAATGCTGAAAACAATCCAGTCCTCAAGGGGCCACAACAGGTCACGTTTTAAGGATATCCCTGCACAAGTGGCTCAATTCAGTGGCTTTGTCAACAATGACCTTAAACATGACCTGTTGGTGGCTCTGGGGACTACAGTTGGCCACTCCAGCCTGTATTCCTAAACCACATAAAGACCTAACTGACTGCAGAAATTAAAGGCCCATGTCCTGATAAATACAGATGTTGACGTCCTGTCAAAATTGTAGCTGTCAGACTAATAACAAGTATACCTAAACTCATTCACACTGACCAGGTTGAAATTATACCGAATAGACAGACACCTGAAACATGTTTTGACCCAGTTCATATTTCCAAACCTTGAAAATCCCTGCGATGCTTCCTTTAGATGTGGGAAAGGAACATTGATAGGGTGGCTGGCCAACTTATTTATGATGCTACAAGCTACTGATTTTGAGGGAACTTCTCACTAAGCCATAATGAGATACTCCAGTTTGTGTCCATTTCAGCCCAGATTAAAAATGGCACAAGGCAAGGATTTTCTTGCGGGTAGTTAAAAGTCACATACTGGTATTTTAGTTAGTTACAATTAAATAGTTTCAGGATTTAACTTAAAAAAAAACTTACTTGAGGATTTAAAAACAATTATGTGAGAGGATAAAAAAAAAGAAACAAAAGGAACTGAGAAATTAACAACATACAATAAATAAAATATAATAAGTCCTTTAAAGGACCACCAATTTACATAGGATATACAGTCTTGGCAAGCTCAAAACCCAAACCCATGCATAGTGTGTGTGTGTGTGTGTGTGTGTAATCTATATACTGTGGTATCTATATATTGGTGGTCATATATAACCCACCTAGAAGCCTACGCAAGATCGCCAGGGAACTACAGCCCTTCTCCAGGAGGTACAAGACTGCAACAGGTCTTCCCTGATGAAACACCCTTATTATCATACAAATAACCCCCCTAATCGCCAAGAAAATGATGGTGGGAGTAAGTAAATTAACAAGTACCACCGAATGCGGGACAGACCATGCCAGGACGCAAGATGCAAAACCTGCGCATGCTCCACACCGCGGGCACAATACAAATTTTTTGTGTTTGGCTACAATACAAATACCACACAGGAATCTAGAGTACAAAATCAGAGGAAGGGTCATCCTATCCTCAGCAATGTCGTGTACCTCATCATGTGCCATGAAATACCCAGGGGCTTGCTACTACATAGGTGAGACGGGACAGGGGCTAAACAAGAGAATGAATCGCATTACCACAGCATAACACCGGAACAAAACAGTCTGTCGGCGAACATTCCTCGACTCTGGCCATAAGATGGACGATTGAATGTGACCATACTCAAAGCTAACCTTAGAACACCGAAAGAGAGATGGTTGCATGAATACCAATTTATGCAACTGTGGGGTACACTTACGATGGCCTAAACAGATCGAGTTTTATGGAATACACTACGACATGAGAGAACTCTCTTCCCATGAGTGCTAAAGGCCCGTCATACTACTGCGCTATATGAATGCACACACAGCTGTCTCTTACACATACAATGTACATTGTAATTCCATCCCTATATACCAATAGGGACCACATAGTATCTACACACATTAATAGATGCAACACCCTCTTACTTTCTACACCTACCCACTCCATTGGTATACACTCACCACACACTCTTTGTGAAAGAGCTGTTACCATGTGGACACTTTATACTTTATATTACACACACAACACACACACACTCTTACATCACTAATATATGTTTATTTTTGTTTCCATATTAAAGTGACGGGCTGATAAAAGCTATGGTTTAATATCCCCAAATGTGTCTCCTGGTTGTACCCTTGCAACATATCTCGTATACACACACACATACATATACTTGTGTTTTGGAGTGCTATAATAAAATGTAACAATAATAAAAAAGGCATCAATGTTCATCCAACATGATATAACATTTAGTACATTACTATGCATTTATCTGTCACAGTAAACCCATTTCAAAGGTCCTACACTACACTATTAAACTGTCTCATGCATTTCTTCACTGCATAGAGAGAAGGGAAACAGATACAGTAATGTCACGCACCCCCATGCCTTTTGGCTGCAGTTATTGTTTCCCTTCTCTATTGCAGTGGAAGAAATGGGTCTAGAGTGACGTGATTGTAGGGACTTAAATATTTTTACCAAAGTATTGAACTACCTTACCCATTATTATGAGGGAGGAAACATACAGATTAAATACAAGCTAATGTACTAAATTTAGTCTGTTGAATGTCGCATGGGCCTTTCTGTCTCTTTTAAAGAGCACATCATGTGCACGCATCCTATAAAAATCCCATTAGCTTGCCCTCAGAAGTCCCCATGTGGCTACACCCTGCTTTGAGGCCCACATGACGTACATCTTGGTTCTTGGATCGTAGAGGACTGACGCACGTATGATGCAAATTGAAAAAAAAATATTTCCTTTCCCTGAGTCGAGTGGATTTTAAGGACGTTCTGTATTGTATAGACACGATAACTACAAAAGTCAATTTAACTCTAAAAAAAAAAAAAAGAAAGATGAGCCAGCCAACAGCTCAGCACAGAAACATCACAGCTAAGAACAAAGTTGGTCCTCTTCCCACATTGGAAGAATACAAGAGTTTGTGCATTTCCCAAAAAATATACAGTCTTCGAAAATGTAATATATGTTCAGAGGTACGGCTGCAAAAAAGCAATTGTAACAGAAATAGTAACAACTGTAACTGAATCACAAAGAGTAGAGAGAGAAAAATGTAAAGTACTAAACAAACAGAATATAATCGAAAATAAAGATGACCTCAGCGTGCGTATATTAAATTGATGATACATTATATAAGTAGGGTATCCGGTTTCCGGTATTTATTTTGTCATTAAAATTTGTGTTTATTTTTATGTTTTCTGGCGTTTTCATTTTATAAAAAAATAATACTCAGTGCTAATCAGTGGAACCATGCAAGCAAATGTACACGCATTTGAATGTGGTGTATATCAGTGCACTTTTTTAGTCTCCATATTCCCCGTGACGCCTGTGTCTCCCTACCTGTGCAAGGGCTGCCCAAAGAGGTGGAATTTAACAGGAAAGGATGCTTCATTTCCAGTGTTTATTGGTTTTAACCAAAAGTGCAGGTGGTAGTGATGTTTTTCAGTTAAAACCAAAACCGTGGAGCAGGTCAGCGTGTGCTGCACTACACCGCAGAGCCTCAAACACAATAGACATGCAAAGTACGGGCTGTTCGCGCTCTCAAGGCTGCTTGGCGCTTCTCTAAAGATACCTGCCCGTCACATGCAGGCATTGTGGGGATGTTTGATTTTAGGCTCCGGCAGTGAGTGCAGGCACACGCTGCCTGCTCCGCCCTGCAGTTTGGCACAAAAGCATGCCGTGAGTCTCCTCAGCTACAGCCAGCCTTTGAGGTAAGGGTCTGTGTGGGTTATGTGAAGGTCAGTGTGGGTATGAAGGCGGGGGATCGGCGTTGGTATGAAGGGCAAGGGGATTAGTGTGGGTATGAAGGGCAAGGGATAGGTGTGGGTATGAGGACAGGGGTATAGGTGTGCGTATGTAGGGCAGGGAGGGATATAGATGTGGGTATGAAGGGCAGGGGGTTGGGGTATGAAGGGGGGGGACGGGGTATGAAGGGTGGGGAACCGTGTGGGTATGCAGGGCGGGAGGATCGGGTGTGGGTATGAAGGGCAGTGAGATAGGGTGGGTATGAAGGGCAAGGGCAGGGAAATCGACGTGTGGGTATGAAGGGGGGGGATCGTGTGGGGATGAATGGCAGGGGGATCGGTGTGGGTATGAAGGCAGTGTGGTACGTGTGGGTATGAAGGCGGGGTGGCATCGTGTGAGTTTGAAGGGTTCGTCTGGGTATAAAGGGTAGGGGGGTCGGTGTGGGCATGAGGGCGGTGGGGTTTGAAGTGCACGGGAATCGGCGCGTATAGAAGGCGGGGGTAGGTATGAGTAGTGAAGGACAGGGGGAATGGGGTGGTGGGGTATAAAGGGAGGGGAGAACGTGTGGGGTTGAGTGGCAGGGGGGGCGGTGTGGGTATGAAGGGGGGGTGTCAGTGCCTTTGAAGGGGGCGAGGGATCAGAATGGTATGTGTGTGTAGGGGGGAGGGAGGGGTCGACCACCATACCTTGCTAGGTAGGAAAGGGCATGGCTTAGCATTTAAATACCCTGCTCCCACAGACCACAAAACATTAATTCTGTTTCTCACCTAGAAATGCAGTGTTTCTGTGTCTAACCGATATCTAAGTTTTCATCACCAGGGCATCATCACAGCTTAGGGAACTGTCACGCCAGCCCAGCCCAGGGTGCCAGGAAATGCGAAGAATTCAGGCATTGGGTATGCAGTGGGTCCTGTGATTAAGTTCAGAAGGGATGGGTCAGGCGGCCCCAACTATGCGTGTAGGGCCTCTGCCCAAGTAGTGTGAAAGCTGGAGTGCAAAGGTATGCGGTTGGGCCTAGGTGCCACAAGGGAGACTGAGCTGGAGCTTTCCTGAGCGGGTGGTTGTTAGACCAGTTGGACACGGGTAAGGCTCTCCACCTACTTACCGTAGGAACACTGGACGCCTGCATACAGAGACAACGGGACTGGCCAACAGTTGTTTTCCAATATTGTTAAAGAAATAAAGCTGTGACCTTTTACTTCCACAAAAGTATTGTGTGGTCTTCTTTTCAGTTTGAGTCAAATTAAAAGGATACATGACTGTACGGTAAGCCTTTATGTGCCTCAAAACTAGCCAAGAGCACCTAAGTAATCAAAGTGCTGTTTCCAGTAGGAATCGAGTGGAGTATAATGACGGTAGAAAAAGGAGGTGAAAAAACACCTTTAACTTGCATCTCAAGTGTCTCAATAGATATGATTATTAAAGTTAATACTTATTATTTTATTATATACATTAAAGAGGGGGGGGAATAGCATGAACATCTAATTTTGATCATGGCATACATTAGAACAAAAAACACAAACATATATACAAACATAAACGGAAGGGGCCTAATGAGCAGCCGTTAGGTGGTACGGTATTACTCAATGAAATCAAGGCTCAATGGGTATAACATGGAAACCCCCGTTCCAGCACTAATTAAAAACCTGTATTCAATCAGACAGGATCCAAGGCTAACAGTCATAATGTTGTTAGTGCTAGGTGTAACCTGTAAGTGTTATCAATTTGAGAATACATCTGCTTCTCACAACGAGAAAAATAGATTATTTGTATATTTTAAAGGCTCATATAATAGCTTAAATCTAATCTATAGTGCAGCAGTGAGAACGGCCACAAAATGTGTTCGGTTGGCCCTGAGCACGGTCAGAGCCGTATCAATTTATAGCCTCTTACACTAAGCTAAATGAACTGCACCAAGGTGAGCAATAGTGAAATAATAACGAGAACACAATGATAATGATAGTTAAAGAGCGCGGGGTGGGTGAGAGTATCTGCGCAAGTGTAACGCTGCAGTCAGCTACTATATTCTTATAGCTGAAGACCATATTACATTATAGCAGTCTTAGTTGCGTCAGCTTCATAGCTAATCATGAAATTAGTGGCACAATACGCTTGCTATACTGCTGTCCCATCGTCATGGTTCAGATATACATCAATAGTATCAAAAGATCCAGCAGTATTTGGCTATGGCTACAGATTAGCAGGTATGTGATTCAAATGATCACACTATTGTAGCATATGCCAGCCTGTCTGCTAAACTCGCGTTCAGAGACGCTCACCACTCACCACCCGGTCGAGCTACGTCGTGACGTATGACGTTTGGCCTTGTAGTCCGCCTCCCACTGACGCACGTTTGCGGAGGCTTTCAAAGGTGGTGCCCTCAGTTTAGTTTGTAATATGTTGTTTTGTGTTCATTTGTGTATGCACATGATCAAAATTAGTGTTCATGCTATTCCCCCCCCCTCTTTATGTATATAATAAAATAATAGTATTAACTTTAATAATCATATATATGAGACACTGAGTGCAAGTTAAAGGGTGTTTCCTTTCCTCATTTTCTACCGTCTATTCATTCCCCCTATGCACCTCTGCCACTATGTATTTGTATTGCTAACCAAGCTGTAGCGAGGAGCCCACTTCCATCCTCCTCCCTTTCCCTTACTACTGGATATAATGAACCTCAGTCAAATGTAGGGGTACTGTGTCCATGTAGAGAATGCAGAATACTGTATGTGCCACCTGTATGGAGTCTAGGGATCTTCATCACTGAACATAGGCAAACCTAGGGAGCCTTTTGTGGACTATCATTAAAATGACACCAACCTGAAATTCCACTTTTCTGGAAACTACTGAAATATGGTTCACAATTTTTAAATGTTTAATTTCTTTCAGCTGTTTTTCCCCCCAGATATTATGCAGGAAAAAAATGGTAATTCAAACCAAAACCATAGGGCACATCCCGGTTTATTGGCCCAAAAAAATCCTGTGCTTCTCATGCCAGAAGCACTGTATTGGACCCAACAAATTGTGTGCAAGCTTAAAAAAATCCGGGGTCTCACTTTTCCAATTGGTATGTAAAAAAAAATAACTTCTACGGGTACAGACCCTCTTATCAACGCCACGTTTTCCCTCTAATGAATAAAAACAATATACGATTCTGGTAAGATTTCCGCAATTATGACACCACACATTACTCTTCCAAGAGACAAGTCAGACATGACGGCTACATAAATTAAGGCCCTAATTGACGACCGTGTACAGCAAATCCGCAAAAGTATAAAACCTGCACAAAATATCAGTGTGGCTGAATCAGGACCGCTTTTTAAAGTAGAGAGTTATATTTCTGCAACATGTTCAAAACAAATAGCTCGGTATGGAATGACATTTAAGAAATGTTGTGAAAAATTCCACTGGTTATATTAATTTTTTTTGCATTGAGGGGAAGGGCATAAAGTTAATTCTCCGTTGCCCAAGCTACATTGAGTACAAAGTGAAAAATTGTTAGGATGTATGTACCTACCACTGTTGGGAATAGAGGATAGATAGTGATTGTAACGAGTACCGGAATTACCCGGTACCGGGCAGGTTTTCAGCTACCCAGACATTACCCGTACCCGGCAACTGAGAAGTGGGCCCGGCCGCGGGTAATACCCGGCGTTGGGTAATGTCAGGGTAGCTGAAACGATATCATCCCTACTGATGTCAGCGACGGAAGGCGAGGAAGACCCATTAGGAAGACGGCTGGCGACATCTAGGCAGGTCAGCAGGGTCCTGTGGATGGTAAGGCAGCATCAGCAGTGTGTTTCAGCTGGCGCGGGAGCTGCAGGAATCCATAGCCGTGAGAGCTGGGGAACCAGTGACCGGAGCAGAAGCTTGAATGCCTAGATGTAGCCTCCGTCTTCCTCGCACCCCCAGGTAAGTGCAAACCGAAGTAACCGGCCAGGTAGATCATTTATTTTGGCCGGGTATCCCGTTTTTTTTTTTTTTAAGTTAGGACCCGGTCCAACACTAGATAGAATTAGTTTAGCAAGGAATGGTTGTCAGATTTTAGGTTTGTCCGTGTGGGTGGGAAATTAGTTGGTTAGGTTTAGTGACTTGAATTGCTTGTCTGGATTTAGTTGTTTTTAGGGTCAAGTGAATTGGGTTGAAATACCAAAAGAACTCACACTACTTGAGAGGATATTGTGCCAACAAACTAAGTGATATCAGTCAGGAATGTAGTGGGCTTCAGGGGAAGGTAGTATGCCAGTAATAAGAATGGGTTAGTGAAGGGAGGCAAATTTTGCAAACAGATGATTAAAGAGAGGGTGAACTTGGGAGAACAATTTTGTAGTATAAATTGTAAGGAGTCTTCATATAAAGTAACACCCTTCCTCCCTCTTTAACCTATCTTTCCTAAAAATTGTCATCCCTGAATGGCGATAGTTGCATCGAGGGGTTTTTAGGAGTTAGCCACGTTCAATGAGAATGATGGTTGGGTTTATGGCAAAAGATTCATGCCCTTAGTTCATCCACTTTGGGAAGCAAACTACGGATATTTAGAGGGCGGGACAGATAGCCCTTTTGGAATTTGAATGGTGCATCAGGGGATAGGATTCAAGTTAAAAAAGAAGGGTCTGTATTCAGTTCAAATCCCATGCTAAGGAGTAACAATATATAATAAAAATGTGTGTATTGTTTGAGGTCGGTAAGTTGTTGGTTAAGTGTTGTTGCCATTAGAATGAGTGGGTGGTTAGTGTGTACTGGTTTTAAGAGCTCCACCAGACATTCAGTAGATAATGAAAGGGTTTTAGTAGTCCGGGTGTATGATGATATTGGGTGTGGGCAGGAATGAGGAGGAGTTTGTATTGGAAAGAGATAACATTTACACGAGGAAATACAGTAAAGGACTTAAGGTAGTATTTCAGGTTCATTATCACAAAGTAGGAAACTTTGCATAAGCGTGATAAGTCCATTTAGTGTTTGCATTGAGCAGACATGCCAATATCGCTTCCATCTCTGCCCCTGATTACGAGATCAGGTAATTTTCTCTGATCTTTGAGCAAATGTTGGTATCAGAAACTGTCTCCCATGAAATGTAGCAAGATGGTAGGGAGACTTTCATGAAATAGAGTTCCAGCTATCCAAGTAAGATTCCATTCTCAGAAATGCTATAGAATGTGCTATAAAAAATAAATTAAACAAAGGGCATAAGGAGCAAACTCCCGCTTCTAATGCCCCGTTCCCAATAAACCTCGTGTATGTCTGAGATTTCGCATAGGACTTTCTTACACAAATGTGGGCATATCCATTAGCTTAAGTTGAATTGTTGTGAGGAAGGGGGGTATTCTAAGAGGAGGCATTGATGGGGGGTGGGGTGCTTGTTGTGATGGGGGCGTGGATGCCATTTGTTGTGCAGGGTGGAGTTGTAGTGGTGGTGTTTGTTGGGTGGGGCCTAGCATGCGTGGGTTCACTCAGTAGTGGAAGTAGGGGGCCATCCAGTTATCTTCCTACCTCCACTCAGGCCCCTTCCATGAATACAGAGTTGTTGTGTGAGCAAATTTTTAAATGTAAAATCACATATTTGCTTACGTTTCTGAGAATAATATAAAAACCAATAATTCAACAGGATTTTCTGGCCAGAACACTTTGTAGGTATTCCTTTTTTTAATTAAAGAAAAGAATTTGTTTGATAAAATGGCTCAAAGACATGCAATTATGATAATATCCGATTGGAAAACATCATAAAAAGTATTGTTCATGCAAATCTCAAATTAGTCCTTTTTGAAAAGTATAGTTTAGCACATTAAAAAATGTAGAACCTCTCATGTATGGGACTGTGAACTCTTGTGAAAATACTCAACAAATATATGGGGTATATGTCTGCTTTAGTTTGTTTTCTGGCATAGGATAATCAGTATAATTTAAAACCTTGTCAATTTTGTACTGGTGCAAAATGTTTTTTTTTGGTTATTTTGAGAACAAGATATGCAAATGTATCAACTTGTAGCTTTAAAATCACATCTTTTTAAACACCAACCTAATATTTGGAGAAAACATGCAAGCAAGTCATGATTTCTTTTTTTACCCCCATCTATCTTGGTCAAACCAAAATACATGATTCATCAGTGAAAGGCACCAATAAGAAGCTCAACTTGTCCCTCAAAAAAAGATAGACGTTTTGATAGGCGCATGAAAAGACTTCAAGAAAATATGGTTTCATGCAAAATGTTGCAAACTGTGAAAATGTATTTGACCATGCAGGTGGCCCTAGGTTTTTTTTTACAGGCAAGTAATACTTAAAACCGAGAGGTGTCTCCAATGTGTCTTGGGCCATAGAGTTACGATGACAATAATACATAGTTACACATACAGTTACATAAGTGAACAGGTTACATATATAAACACATTGCATGCACAGTAGAGATAAATATTATAGGTGTATGTAACAGTTACAGACAGGTTAAAATGTGAGACAGCTTAGTTTTGAAAACAAGACTGGTGTGCTGCGAGTGTCCTCGGTAGGTTGCCCAGTTTTGGGGTGCACAGTAAGAGGAGGAGCGGTCCCGAATACTTTCTTGAACTTTGGGACCATGAACAGTCTTTTGAAGTCAGATTCTCAGATGGTAAGTGCTGCATGTGATATGGGTGAGGAGCTTGTTCGATAGATGGGTAGCTTGCCAGAAAGTATTTGAAGGCAAGACAGGAAAGATTAAACTCTGCGCCTAGACATCAAGTGATGACCAATCTAGTTCTTTGAGCATTTCACAGTGAGTGTGTTGTAGTTGCATTGGAGAACAAAACAGCCATATTGAATAGTAGATGGTGTCAAGTTTGCTACGTGGGTTTTAGGTGCCGAGCCGTATACTATGTCGCCAAGTCGATAATTGCATTAGCATCTGCTGGGCATTCGCTTTCGACCAGCGACTTAGGGAGGATTTGTTCCTGTAAAGTACACCTAGTTTGGCAGAGTTTGGATGTCAGGATATTAATGTGCATCCCATTGTTAAATGGGAGTAAACCATATGCCCAGTATTTAAAAACTAGAACAGAGTAGGTAGGGTGGTGTGCGTGGGTTCTGTCTGGAGGGAGTCAATGGAAGCTATAAAAATTTAGCCTTTGGCCAAATACAGTTAGCAGTCTTGTCAGTGTTAAAAAAAAGTTTGTTTTGGGAATCCAATTTTCAAGTCTCAAAAGTATCTGCATACAATGTATTAAATCCCTTACAAGTCGTAGGAAGATCATTGATGAACACTGAGAAGAGTAGGGCACCAGAACAGAGCCTTGCGGGACGCCAAAGGTGATACCAAGGGGTTGGAGTTAGGTCTGAGATGGACACATGTTGGAATATATTGATAGGTAGGACTGAAACCAATTAAGCATGCTTCCCTATCCAGAGCACTGAGTTTGTTAAGCAAGATAACAAACAACATTATCAAAAGCCTTTGCAAAATCTAGGAATATTGCACCAGTGAGTTGTCCCTGTTCAATTCCAACTGGATTCATTGCAAACTTTAGCAGGGGTAGTTACGGTAGAGTGTTTGGGGGCGAAAGCCGATTGGAATTGGCTAGGGAATTTGTCTTGGTATATTAATCGCTTAATTGGAGTGAACACATTTTTCATGACTTTGGAAGTATTGGGAGAAGAAGAGTGGTGGCCTATAGTTGAGACAGTGTTTTGCTTCCAACTTTGAAGATGGAACAACTCTGGAGTTTCCAGATCTTAGGGATATGGCCTGCAGCCAGAATAGAGTTATTATGGAAGCAATTGTGTGGCAATTACTTAAACTTAAAAACATATACACTCTCGCCACCTTATACATGGTGCGAGAACACTAAACCTCAACCTGGGTCCTGGGTTTGTGGCAGTGAATGTGATTCATTTCCCGCCCGGTCTTACTAGTTGGTCTGTGTGAGCAAGGAGATTTGGCAGTAAGCTGCAAACTGGCTTTCTAGGAGGGATTTTATCCAGTAGTCGTGTTCCTCATGTCCTCAGGCATCTAGGGAGATTCCCAGTACGTGTTTCGGGGACCCGCAACACTGGCCCCCTTCCTTCAACACACCCTGACAACATTTACATAAAATCACCCTGAAACTCACGCCCTGTACATCTCCTCTGGTTGGCACTCCTCCAACAGTACAAATACACAACATCTTATTACAAATACAGTTACATGCATGATTGGGTTGGTGAAGAGCTGACAATCCTCAATTCCCCATATGGCTCAGGGGCCCCAGCCCGGTATAATACCTTAATTATTGGCTGGGTACCTGGACAGGGTGATTAAACGTCACAGCCTATGCCTAGCGAACCTATGTTTAGGTCTACAGGCATCAGTGACGAGGTTAACTTCCAGCTGAGAGCTGTTGTTAATTAGTCCGATCTCAGCTGCCCTCATCAAGGAGCTTTAAAAACCCCAGGCTGTACACACATGCAGCTGTCTGAAGCATGTTACACACTGAAACTCTGGAGAGAGAACCGCTGATTTAAGTCTGTTTTTTGGACATTTTGTTTGATGTGATGATGTTTCTGTCGTTTGACAGAAAGGGCAAAGCCCTGCTCAGGACTTACATTGCTTTACTTTACATATGCTGAAGAAAATCTCTGTGTTATTTTTTGTGTGCCATATTTTGGGTTCAATAACAAGCCTTATCAAGAAACCCACGTGTGTGCATGTACCCTGAACAGTACCCCTTCAACCGTCACAGGCGGTAGATGCCAGCAACCCGATGGGCTTAGAAAAGGGGAGACAGATTTTGCTAACTAGGATTGCAAAGAGGATGGGCTTGGGAGGCAATTTGACAGTATAAATTGTAAGGTTCTGCAATATAAAATAACACCCCTCCTCTCCTCTTGACCTATCTCTCCTAGAATGGAGTAACCTAAGGGCGATATTTGCATAGGGAGAGTTTTAGGTATAGACATGTTTCTGTGAGATTATGGCTTTTTGGTTTATGACATAAGGCACATGCCCTTAATTCACCAGTTTGGGCAGCAGCTCTGGAAATTTATATGCGTGACAGATCGACCTTTTTGGATTTGAAGGGGTATTCTCAGGGGTATGGGACAGAGTTGAAAAGGGAGGGCCTGGGTAGGTTCAATATACAGGCATACCCGCTTTAAACTACGCAATGGGACCGGAGCATGTATGTAAAGTGAAAAGTACTTAAGTGAGCACTACTTTTTTTCCACTTTACACAATGCATGTACAGTACTGCAATCGTCATATATGTGCATAACTGATGTAACATAAACGCATTTTGTAACCAAAATAAATACGTAGGCTTTACTTAAATAAAATTTTAATGTCAGCTGATTTTCTTAAAGTGCTGACAGATACAACATGGATGAATGCAAAATTATTTTAAAAATATTAGGAAGGATGAAGGGAGGGCATATCTATTACTGTACAGTATTTTTAATGAAAGGGCATGAAGGTGAGTGCATTTATTTGACTGACTGATATATTTTTGGACTGTTGATTTGTGACTTGGTTTAAGGAACAATACTGTACAGTGCAGAGTACAGTGTTTTACAATACGTGCTTCCTTAGGCCGCGCGTATAGTGCCCCGCGACCGGCACCTCACCCATCCCCGCTAGCGAAAGTTATATTCGCTTTGCTGCGGCGTCGCAGGCTTCCCCGGCATGGATTTGTTCAGGGGCTGTCACGTGAGTGACAGCCCTTAAAAATTCAAATATTCCCGGGCTTCCAAAGTACGCGCTCCGTCGCATTGCCGCTGTCGCGCTTACTATAAGCGCATTGCGGCGGCGGGCAATGTGTTTGTTTTGGTGGATATCGCTGCACTATAACGCACGGCCTTACTCAGTCCTTGATCAGCTTGCTTACACGCACGCACTCCCTCATCACACAATCTCTCACGCCACTCCCTCAGTCACCAAATCTCTCCGCACTCCCTCAGTCACGCACAATCTCTCACGCACTCTCCCTCAATCACTCACTGCACTCCTCATCCTCACATCAATCTCCGCACTCAACGCACTCCCACCACTCTCCTCAGTTCCACCCGACACACTCATCAGCACGCCCCGTCATCAGTCACGCCACCCAGTCAGTCAGTCACACCAACATCACACACATCATCAAGTCAGTCACGCCACGCACACATCAGTAGTCACGCCCCACTCCGTCAGTCACGCACACGCACACACTCTCAGTCACGCAACAACTCAGTCAGTCACGCACACAACATAATCAAGTCAGTCACGCACAACACACTCAGTCAGGTCACGCACACACCACTATCATTCACATCATCAACACTCCACTCGGTCAGCGCACACGCACTAATTCAGTCACGCCACGCACTCAGTCAGTCAGCCACACGACCAGTCTCGCACGAATCAGTTAGCACGCACACGCACTCAGTCAGTCACGCACACAGACTGTCAGTCGCACAGACTCAGTCACAACCCACCACACCTCAGTTCGTCACGGCCAACACACTCATTCAGTCCCGCACACGCACTCACTTCTCACGCACACGTTACTACAGTCAGTCACCACACGTCACACGTCACTCAGTCATCATGCACACACGCACTCCCTCAGTCATGCACACACCGCACTCCCTCAGACACACAATCTCTCACGCACTCTCACTATCCTCACGCACGCAACACAGTCAGTACACGCACCAACTCTCAGTCAGTCACGCACACACACACACTCGTCACACCTCGGTCCTTATCATGCACAACACACTCAGTCAGGTCCCGCACGCACACATAGTCAGCATCGTTCACGCACACTACCTCAGTCCACGCATACGCACACACTCAGTCACTCACCACACCTCAGTCAGTCCACGCACACATCATCCCACTCAGTCAGTCACGCACAACAACCCTGTCACGCCACACACTCACCGTCACGAAACTTCACACACCTGTCACGCATCACCACTGTACCCACTGACCACACACACTGTCACGCACACACGACTGTCATGCACACACACTGAGACACGCACACACACTCAAAACACGCACACACTCTCAGACACGCAGCAAACAACTCAGACACGCACACCCACTCAGACACGCACACACTCTCAGACACGCACACCACTCATACACACACACTCAGCAACAAACACCACACACCACACACACACTAGACACACATCAACACCCGCACAACACTCAGCACACACACAACTTCTTTCCAAGACACACAGACACCACACACACACACACACAGACCACACTGAGAGACACACCCACACTGAGAGGACACACACCCACATTGAGAGACACACACAGACTGATAGGTCACACAGTAACAAACTCACACACACACACCACTGAGAAAGACACCACAACTCACAGCCACACGACACCACACTCAGCAACCAAGCAACACAGACACACACACACACACCACACCACAAAAACACACACACACACACATAACACACACTCAGGACAGACACACACACGACACCACACATCACACACACACCACAACCACACACACACACACAACACACTCAGA